>JALZWQ010000040.1:0-66833 GCA_023621355.1 Cladosporium sphaerospermum
CTGGTCTGCTTACCTAAGGAGCGGTGGCTTGTCTGTCTGTCTGAGAAATGGCAATGATTTGTCTGTCTGTCTGCATCTTCTGCCAAGACAATTATCAGTCTTGGCACGAACGATAAGCACTGTCGTACACACGAGAGAATGTGCTCACATGGTACAGTACCAAAGTGTCTATATACTTCAGATTATGTCGTCGTCGTACCAGCTGCGCAGAAGTTGCTGCGCCTCCGCGAGCTTGTACAGAGTCCGTGGCCTATCATTCCCGACCGAGTTTCCAGCAATGGAGAAGGTTCGTTCGTTTGCTGACGCACTGGCTGGGATTGCGAAGAGTTCGAAGGCTAGGTGTCGCAAGAGCGGGAACCTGGTATGGTTTTGACGCCACCATTCCAGTGGTGAAGGCGAGTAGAGCCCTGGAGTCCGCTCTTCTCGCTTGTACAGCTGCAAGTCATCCATCGAATCGACCTCTTGAGGGAGGGTATTGTAGTCATCAAATCTCGACTCGGACTTGACTTTCGGCTCCACTGGGTTGAGGAAGACTGCCTTCTGTGCATCCAGCGGCCACCTTGCCTTCGCGGCTGAGTACGCGCCATCAATTGCTGCTTCCGCAGCATCGATCCAAGCCGGCCGACATCCCCAGTGCCTTTCGAACCAGGCCATCTTCAGGTGAGGATGGAGGAAGATGGCCATCCTGTACGCGGTGGTCTTGTCCGACAACCCATAGTACTTGTCGAGCTTCTTCCATCCGAGGTTTATACATGCTTTGATATGACTACTTGGCTCGTACCTGTACCTTTCCCTGAGCTGTTCAAACTCCCCTAGTAGGCTGTCGAAGGTCGCCAGTTGTTCCCATAATGCATGCTTCGCGTCGTTACCTGCTTGCAGCCTTAAAGAAGCATGCTTTAAGGGTGATAGTACCTCAAGCAATCGCTCCAATTCCGACCAGTCGGCAGCATCGAGACAATCCGAGGAGGAAAGCCGATCGGAATCACTCAGTGATCGGAAGTGTGTTTGGTACAGCTCAAGGGCGTCTCGGAGCTTCATAGCGCGCTCGATCATATCGCAGCTACTGTTCCACCTGATGCCGCCGTTGACGATCACTCGATAGATCCGGCCGTCGTCGGGATCGGCGTCGATGTTTTGCTTGATCTCAAAGAAACGCCGACGTTTTGGAGTCTTCTGGATGTGGGTGACTAGGTTGTGAAGTTTCCCGGCAGGGCCTTTGCGACGCCACGTCTGAAGTGCTTCTTCTAAAGGCTCAGACCGCACAAGTGCTTCGAAGGCGGCTACATGGCGGCTGTCCGAGAGGCAGTCTTCGCGCTCTTCGTGATCGATTGCGTCATTGTCCGTACCGTACAGCACCGCCTTAGCCACGAGATTAATCACATGTGCACCGCAGCGTAGGCGGTCGTGATCTGGATTGATGTCCAGACTACTGCTTAAAACCCTGATCGCTCGGTCGTTTGCGGTCGCGTTGTCCGCCATGAAATACTCCACTTTTTCGGCAATGTCGAAGTCATTGATCACCCGTAAGACCTCCTCCGCGATGCTTTCGCCGCTGTGCGATCCCCTCGTGTCGCGCAGACCGAGAAGTATGGCGCGCGGACAGAGAGAGGCATCGAGGTAATGTGCAGTCACTCCGAGAAAATCCAGGCCGTTGTCAGCGGTCCAATTGTCGAAGGAAATCGTTATGCTACTCGCTGCCTGACTCAATGACTTTTCGATCTTCTCCTTAGCACCAGATGCTGCTTGCATGATCCAATCTCGGATTGTGTTTGCGCTGGTCGGGACCAAGTTCTCTAATCGAGGGTTTTGAAAGGTTAGCAGGAAAAGATGTGACTGCGAGCTCGCCTGTCGCAAAGATTGGTTGGTCGTCACTGCCCATCGCACGAAAGCATCAATCCATCCTTTCTCGTTGAAAGTCGAATGATCGGCCGTGTGCTGACGATCAACATAGTCAAGCAAGGAGCCTGCTCGACGCTTCAAGCCTCGGTGCACCTGTTGTCCTTTGAGATCGAAACCATGTCGCTCCATGTGACGCCGTGCCGGTGTGGTCGAGGCAGCTGCGAGGATGTAATCCTTATGCGGATGATGCACGGAATCGGCATGACATATTGTACAGAGCCAAACGAGGCTGTAGTCACTGTCTCGTATCAACGCCTCTCCGTGTTTCCATATCCAGCTTTCCCGCGGCTTCTTCGAGGGCGGTGCGGGCGCGTAGCCACTCAGGTCCGCGCCAGTAATTAGCAGACCGCCCTCATTTTGCCGTCTGCGCTGCGAGGGTGCAGTGCGTAGTTCCGTTGTGCCCACTGGTACGTCTGCCATCGTGGGGCATTTCGCAGTCAATGCTTGTTGCTTGTTTACCGGCGGCTTGTCGAGTCGGGCGCAACGCTGCGGGACTCGCGTGTCGCCGCGTCGCGTGCCACCGCGTCGCGTGCATTGCGTCACAACCCACCAGAGGGGCACAGGTCTTGGCTGCGCGCTGATAGGGTCAGGGTTGGGGTTACGAGACGAGATCTGGAACTGATCACATTCAACGCCAAGGAAAATACAATGTCTGCAGACAGTCTGCAGACAACAGATAATTGTCTGGTCTGCTTATATAATGACTTTACCGATGTCTGTTTGTCTGATTACGTGATCAGACAGACAGACAGTCTGTCTGTGTCTGTCTGATGAACACCCTGGTCCGACGACCAGTCATATGAGGATGTTTCTTTCGCGTTTGGCTATGCGGTACCACAATCTCACCAACGCTGCGCTGATTGGCGACTACGATTCCTCGGAGCTTGAGTTCTTCAATACATCAGCCTCAGAGTCGCGGAGACTGCGAGCGTTCATCCATTCGGTCAATACCAAGTATTCCGAGGAAATGCGGCTCGAAGGTAAAACAGTGAAGATCGTGCCAGAGCCAGACGAGAGTGATGAAGATTTGCGAATTGCCGACCTGCAAGAGGTGGCAATCAGCCAAGATCGTGTTCGACAGTTGTCAGTATCAGAAGAAAAATTTACCACATGGATCAAACATGTAAGTTGGATTTATACTTTCTCTCTCGGCTCAAACCCACGCTTACACGAATTGAAGGTGTATTCCCGCACGCGAGGTCGAGAACTGCCCGGTAACTACAACCATGTACTTCTCGCGGAACTCTTCTACTTCCAATCAAAACGGTGGAGACAACTGGCTGCTGATCACATCGAGCTGGTCTACAGGGGGCTGAAGTCTTTCGTCACGATGTTAGCGGAACACATCACTGATGAAGAAAGAATTCGTCTGGAGATCAGTAAGCAGGTCCACGAGCACTTGGCCATTCACATGAGCGCGGCAGAAAAAGAGCTTGGACTCCTTCTTGAGGACGAACAGCAACAACCTATCACGTATAATCACTATTACACAGATAACATACAGAAAGCAAGGCAAAATGCCTCGCGTGATTTGATCAACAAAATAGTGAAAGACACTGCCGACGATGACTTTCATGGCGCGATGCACATCAGCAATAACGGGATCGATGTGAAGAGACTCGTCAGTGCCTTACAAAAGCGCGTAATAGTGGACATGGATGAGCAAGCCTGTTCAGAGGTCCGCGCAGGACTCGATGCATATTACAAGGTGAGCTGCCATGTCATTCATGGCTTCCCCAACGTAGTGATATTAGACTAACAAGGCCAAGGTCGCGAGAAAAACATTCGTCGACAATGTCTGCAAACAGATCATCGAGCGACATCTTCTACGCCCACTGCCCGATCTATTCTCGCCGGAGATTGTAGCTGCATACACAGAAGAAGATCTGAGTCGAGTCGCTGCTGAATCCGAGCAAGCCATAGCGAAAAGAAGGTATCTCCTAAGCTTACACAGAGGGCTGATGGAGTCTTTGGCAGAGCTGAATAATTGATATTGGGGTCGCGACGTCTAGACCACTACCGTCAATTGAACAATTCTCGGCTAGTCGACTGGAAAAGATCACTTAGCCGGCTTGGGATGTCGCCACTAACAAGCAAAGACAATGCCCAAGTGCATCAATCTGGACTATATACCGTCGCATGTCCCAGCGATAAATGAAGTCGTTCTTTCTACAACTGAGTCATAAGCAGACTGGTGCACAATCAATCAAGCTCAAGCGCAGAGGCTGTGCTTGATTGATTGACCGGCTGAGCGTGCTTGATTGCTTGAGCTTGACAGAAGTCAAGCGCTTGATTGATTGCTTGAGTACGCTTGAGTGCTTATGTAATGGGATCGAGCATTTAGCATTCCGCTACCGTAACAGCTTCTACGGCACGCTCAAAAAGATCTTTGTCTATTGTGATGATGCCTGAACTCTGCCAGCTCCTTAGACACATTAGAGAAGCAACCGTGTCGTCGCTCAGACGACGTCGCCGGGGAGAGACAGCATCGCCTGCCTGGCTGAAAAGGCGCTCTGGCTCATCAGCCATGGCGGGTACTGCAAAGATGTCAAGCGCCATTGCAGCGAGCTGTGGCCAAATCTTCCGTCTCGCTAACCAGTAGCTGATAGGCGAGTCTGCCGAACTATACGATCGATCCGGCTGCTCGCTGAGGTACTGCTCGAGCTGGTCAAGGCCTGAGTCCTCACCATCGGACCATTCGTCTGCGGCATCTTTGACACTCCTCACTCCTGTATTGCTGTCCATCCCAGCTGAGGTTGTTGACGATGAGGATGCCTTGTTACCATAATTGTGACGCCAGTACTTATCCAACTCACCCTTCCAGGTGCTCAACCAGTCCTCCCGATCACTCCACTTGGTCTTGAAGTAACGCCACTTCATCCGCGGATGCAGAACTACCGCGGCGACATAAACCACGTTGTCGTCGAGGCGCTTGTAGTACTCGTTAAGCTTCTGCCAGCCAGCATTGACATTCATGCTGAAATGATGTTCAGCTGCAATGTAATCGACAGACTCGCGCGGGACGTCTTGCGGTTCACCGGTTCTGGTCTCGTCGCTGTGCTGTGTATGCTGCTGTTGATTTTTAATACAACAATGAAGACTGCCACGCAGCTTCGAAGGTTGTGGCGGACTCGGAGCCGAGTTTTGGCTCTTTAGTGGCAAATGACGCTGACGTTGCTCCTCAAGATGACTTAGCAAGATCTCGAATTGAGGCAAGACTTGCCAAATGGCTCGAAAGCGGCCACCGATCTGCCCTTGGAGGATGTTTGTGGACTTTTTTATTGGTTGTAAGATCTCATGGTAAGCCTTGAGGACCTCCCAATCGTCAGCAGTAAGACGATCATCAACGATGGAGGGTCGCAACGCTTTCTGCCGACGCCGACGTGCTACGTGCCAATGGTCTATTTCCTTCTCGACGAACTCATCGAGAGCGGATTGCAGGTAGAGCGCTCTCTCGATACAGTCGTCCATCGAGTTCCACCTCGTGTCGTTGTCTTCCACCAGCTTGTACACCTCAGCTTTGCCAGCCGGCCGTGTTGGTGAAATCAGGCGACGCTGAATATCTTCGAACTGTTCGATCTGTTGTGGCGACCTCTTAATGTACTTGACAATGTTGTGCAGCTTGCCGCAAGGCCCTTTGCGCCGCCAAATATCCATGTAGCGCAACTCTTCGTCTTGCGTACCGAGGAGCTCACGTTTTAGTGCGTCTGCATCGCCGCCAAAGAGGATCGACTGAGCAACGAGGTTGAGGATGTGGCCAGAGCAACGGATCCATCTAGCTTCGGCACTAAACTGGAACTCATCCGCAAGTGTCGACATACAGGTTGCATTGTTGCTGGCATTGTCGGTGATGAAAAATCCAAGAGAGCGGCCCAAGCCATACTCGGCGATAAGACAAGCAATGTTGTCTGCTATGTTGGCGCCTGTGTGCCTGCCGTGTTGCCTTGGTAAACTCAGCAGTATGCTTCTCGGCTTGCCCTCAGCATCAATGAAGTGAGCCACAACACCAAGCAGCGCAACACTGGTGCCAGATGTCCACAGGTCGAAAGATAGCGATACCTTCGTTATGGCTGAAGCCAGCGTCTCGGTGACAACCCCGAGCTGTTGTTCATATGCCTTAGCAACCCAACGCGATATCGATGTGTGCGACGGCATCTGTGTTCGCGGGTTGGCATAGCTCATAAGTCGCCTCAGATGAGACGACTCCACCTTTCGAAAAGCGACGTTATCTGCTACGATCCACTGCAAGAGCAGTGCTCGGAACTCGAGCAGGTTGAACCCTGCAAGAGCCGAGTTCTCCACAGCGGTGGTAGCATCGTAGCCTTTGAGATATTGATCGAGCTTCCTCTTCTTGTGATGCTCCGGCGACTGCAGAATGTCCCCTTCGGCACTAATCCGATGCTCTGCTTTCATGTGATCGCCAGCTCGAGTTGTTGACTTGAAAGACTTGAACCAGTGCTTGTTCGAGCTGCGGCGGCGGTGGCATATCTTGCAAAGCCAGTATTCTTCAC
Source organism: Cladosporium sphaerospermum (assembly GCA_023621355.1). NCBI lineage: Eukaryota > Fungi > Ascomycota > Dothideomycetes > Cladosporiales > Cladosporiaceae > Cladosporium > Cladosporium sphaerospermum. The sequence continues at coordinate 6,411 of JALZWQ010000040.1, forward strand.
CAATGCTATCCCATACCCTCCAACCATGCTTCTGCTTCCATACCCAGGAATCGAGCCGCGGACGATCGTTTTCAGGGATCCGAAACCGCTGTCTCGCGACGTTGTGCCACACAAGACCCTCGTAACCTGGCAAGTCGATCGGGCCCGACTGCGCAGGGCGCTGCTGCTCGGTGCATCCGAAGTCATCGATTGTGTGCTGTGCGGTGGACATCGCGAGGTCGCTGGGAGGGTCTGATGAGCGGGTGTGCAGTGACTGCGGCGGGAATATGGACTGCGTCGTCATTGCGCGGTGTGTTCAGATGCAGAGTGCTAGCCGAGCGACGCAAGATGGCAACTCCGGTCCAAATGATAGAAAGGCACTCCGAGCTGCGACTGAGCCATCGCAGGCGCTCGCGACTGCCAACGCAACACCAGTTCTTCCATCTCCTCACGAACTGAACGCGAAACGCGTGGGCAGTACCTGGTCGACGGACGCGGGGTCATAACCTTATATAGTGATATGCGGGGATGCAGCGGTCCCCAGATCCGGAATCTGGGGTTCCTCCTTTCTGACTTCTCTGGAGGCGAACAGGGTTAGGGGTTTGGGTTGTCCGCATTCAGGAATTTAGTGTCCTACACCTGGAATTTTCTATGTGATCAAGCACTCAAGCGTGTCAAGCGCTTGAGGAAGTCCCGCTTGATTGATTGACTGGCTGTGCGACGCTTGATTGACTGACTGCTTGACCAAGCGCTTGATCAAGCGTCAAGCAGTGCTTGATTGTGCACCAGTCTGGTCATAAGTACCGGCAAAATGCTGGTTAGTGCAAAAATTCACGCAACTCTCCCCACCTAAGAGCGTGATGATTCTCTCGTGCCAAAAATTATGCGCTGGCTTGACAGCCTCGAAACTGCATGCGGCATGTTGCTCAACCTCGATTTCATGCATCCGAGTGCGATCTCCCACCCATCCAAGGACACGCCCTTGCTCGTGGAGAATATATTGTGAAGCACTCCACACGAAAGCACTTCTGCAAATGTGTGATACTTATGATAGAATGTCAATTAATTATTCATTATAAGAGGTTCACTTGAGACAAGACTCAGTTTTCGTGGTTATATCACACATGGAATTTCATAGGCGAATCGAATGTCGTGGGTTGACGACTCTTCTCTTCATCGGTTTTTTGCATCACATGACATGCCAAGCTTAAAATTCCTCAATCATATAGGTCAACGGCACGAGGTCTTCGCGACGGCTGGCTCAAAGGTCTGGCCCCTATGGATTTAATGCCTCCGTTTCTCGACTTGGATGATCCGTGAGAATGCACCAGGCGACTGAGGCAACGGCTGCAGTATGCAATCGACGAATTCTACAAAAAAAGCGGCAACGTGGCGACCATGGTAGACTGCCGCTATACGTTGTTAGCCTGCGGGGCGGAGCTGAGCTGTTCAAGGTCCTTGCGTCGTGTGGGTGTGCGCTGTCGCAGAAGCATAGTCTAGTCGATGATCCCAACACGTAAGACACAGCTACACGCCACCACAGACACTTTTACACTGTTCCGACATTTACTAGCGGAACCGATGACTACATATGCATGCGTTGCAAATACTTATCGGCTTATGCACCAAGCAGTCCCGCTGTCCTCCTGTCATCTTCACACTCACTCTGAGTGCCATCTGTTTTCATGATTGGTTTGCTGTACTGATTCCGAAGACAATTGCATAGCTCGGTCACGCCAAGATGTACACAGTACAAGCGGAACTGTGGCAGAGGTGATACGTTGTTTACTATGAGGACAGGTCGTATATGACGTGGCATTTCAGGATGACTCAATATGCAGTCTCCGAAGCCTGTACCAGTGTATCACTGAGCTGGCGTACCATTGCAAATTGTGGCCGGGTAGCCTCATCACTCATCACTGGTTGGCGCTGATTCCCCTCTGCCGCATCTTGTCCCAGGGATCTTTATGCGCATGCGACTTTACTCATTCTATTGCCCAGTAGCGGTGAAGTTTTCGGGAACAGCTTCCCCTTAGCAGATCGAGGATCCTGCCGTTAGAGCCTCGGTCATAATCACACTGACCGCAGTCAGAATCAATGCGGCCCCTCTCATCCTCGCTATAAAGGTTCTCAAATCAGTAACCACGTTGAGTGTACGATCACTGTCGACCAGCCGGGTTCCCCTATTCAAACAAGTCAACAAAACTTGAACAGCTCAACTGACGTTCATACTTACACTCCAGATGTCACCACCATATGCCAAGCCGTTTCAATGCTCGAACTCAGCCTCTGGAAAATGCGAGAACAGAGGAAAATCTGCCTGTGGACGTTGTCATCTTGTTGCTGTAAGTTTGACAACTAGACTTGTTTTAGCTTGAGAGCATTTCTGACTTGGCCAGTATTGTAGCAAAGCATGCCAACACGAACATTGGCCAGTACATAAGGCATCCTGCAAACACCCTTTGAATGAGACCACATGGCGTCCTGCCTGGGACCGCGAAGGCCGTGCTCCTGCATGGAATTCTCCCGCGGCTGTCAACAATGCATGTAATTCTTTCGGTGGCAGGAGCTACTTGTGGGGAAACACTCCTGCCATTGACGTCTTGCGGCTTGGTCGAAATGAGGGCGAAAGCTTTGGAAAAGACTTGGCCTTGCTGTTTGCGGGTATGTCGTGCTGCGCCTTTCTCGGTATTGACGATGAATGCTGATGAGGAGAAGCCTCGGGTGATTTACGAAATGTGGTTCAAACCGTCAGATACCTGCCCGATCCTTACATGTCCAGAGTTCATGTGACGATCAACGACTTGGATTTCGAAGTAATGGCGCGGAACGTCATGCTCTTGCTCTACGTTTTGAGCAGTTTAGACAGTTACGACAGCACGGACGACCAAATTGACGTCGCCAGAATTGCTCAAGAACTTATCCACCTCTGGTATTCTGCTTTCCTGACTGAAGAACTGTGTTTTGAGTTCAGAACGCGAGTGCTCCCTTTCGTTACTGAGGTGTGTGCGAAGACCAAAAACGAGACGATGCACGCCACGATCGACGAAACTTGGGTGTTTTCAAGTGGATGCAGCATGCGACTTGTCCTTCGGAGGGAACAATGGATTTGGCTATCGCAATACTTCGAAATCCCACGAAGCATCTCGAAAGAGGCGGCGCACGCTCTCAGGACTGCGACGACGCTCGCACCTGAAAGAGTCGACTGCCGAGATCGCTGGTACTTCAAGGACTTGAACCCGCCGGTCAGAGTTGCAAAACAGCGCTTTCGTGAGGATGGTGTTCTCATCCCATTTGGACACTCGCGTAAGGGCTTTGACGTCCCGAATCCGTATGAGTTTTCGGTCAACCGCTTCGAGGAAACTCACTGACTGGCTCGTAGTACGCTCTTTCGGTCTAGAGAGGCTTGGCTCATGGATGACAAAAGCGATCCGATGAATGGTTGGCCAATTCTGGAAGTTCTCAGCTTGCACTCACCTGCAAAGGAAGATCAATATGGGAAGCTTTTTACGTACTTGCACAGCACCTTCTCAATCTTTTTGCGGCGAATTCTGAGTCATGACGTCCACTTCCAATCGCTCTGTATGAATGCAACGGAGCTTCCAAGGTTTCTTCCCAGGAGTTCGTATGATCGGGTCGAGGTCAGTATTCCAGTCAGGCTCTGGAGATATGTCACTGACAACACAGGTCGCAAATATTTCTGATTCTGGTTACCTTGGCATTGCTGAGACTGTCTCAAGACTGGCTCCTTTGTTGAGACATCCCGATTGCAACCCTAAAGCTACACTAATAACACTCTTCCTCAATGCAATTCCGGAGATCATCCACAGACGTGGAGAAAAGGACAAAGTACCCGAAGTGAAAGCTCTTATCGATTATCTGCCTACACCTTCGATTTCGTCGCTCTTATCACCGAATAGTGCAGACTCGTTGAGACTTTGGGATGCGAGATCCTTCGTACTGGACGTTAATGGGTACTTCAATAGGTACGTGAAGAAGTAACCATGTGAATGCCCTGCTTAGAATGTATAGAATCTGATCATCAGTAACAGTTACGCGGAGTTGTACGGCTTTGCGCCCCTTGCTGACCGTTTAGGCATGGAATTGCAGACGAGAAACAGCATTGTCGAGCCCTGGCCAACGCGGTTAAAGTTAAAGCAGGATGGAACTTGGTCTCAGCATGAATTTAATGCCTTCCTCGGCTCCGACTTTTCCAGCCTGGAACGTTACGTGGAATGGAGAAGGATCTCATGACTTTGGTATATTTATCAAGTCAGCGAATTGTTGATGATAAATAGTGTCTGTAGCGTCTTTTTTGGATGGTAACGCATCATTGGCCTATGCTCACGCGGTGATTTATATTGACATAAGTGGTCACTTGCCGAGCCCAAGCTCGAAAGTTCGTACAGTCCCGTGCACCATGGAGCTATATTGACGTATCTTAGGCCACCAGGATCACATTTGGGTGACCATATAATAGAACTAAGGACCAGTAGCACAGTCAAACGAGTAGCAACGACGTGTTCAAACTACTGAAACACGATAAGAGCGTGGACTGTGGCAAAGCGGCACTGTGGACTGGATCTGTATCACATGGCCCTTCTGATGGTGATCTGGATGGTCAAGAGTGGTGAATCACACGAGTTGTACTGATAAGCTATTGCGACTAGCTCGCTTCTCCGCACAAGGTTCGATTTTGTCTGTCAACGTGGTCTTTTCCCTGAAACACTTTGTTCCACCCTCTAGAGTACTTGCAAGTCGCGTGTGGGCAGTGCCAGACTCTCAATGTCAGACGATGACTGTTGAAATGCCGCGAAAGGTCTTTCTTGTAGCGAGAGCGTTTGCCGCAACCTCCCTCAGAGCATTGGATAGGGACTCGATATTTCTCGGCATGTGTGCTATCATATTCACAGTCAGAAACTTGAGCGGCCAATTCTAGCTTGGATACATACTTCAAGATATGGCGCTTGGGAAAGGTTGGGAACAGTGACAACACTTGTACAAATGCGCTGCATGGAGAACTGGCCGAGGAGTGCGTGGGTCAAACGTTGATGTCCTGCTCTGTTCGTCAAGTAACTTATTATTACTCGAACAAATAGGAACTTGCTCAAACCATTTTCTGCCAAAACGTAGTTACAGATCACTATTCTCATACTCTCTTACCATAGTAAGTTTGGAGTTCTCATTCTAGCCTCAGATCCTCATACATGTTCATGAGCTCTCCTGTCCAATTTTCGTTGCAGACCTTTTCATAACTATCTTCCGAATCGACGGAGAGCGCATCATCGTCGCTGGACGTGTCTGATGAACTTTGTAGCACATCGCCCAGGACATCGGATCTCCTAGTATCATGGAGGCTTTGCGATACATCAGGATTCGGTAGAGAAAGCAAGCCGGAGGACACTGTGAGCATGTCAGAACAAGTTGAGACTTGGGAAGACATAGGGTGAAAAGTACATGGGGAGCGGACTGCTGTCTCGTGGCGGACCTTGTCATTCTTTCTAGTTTCCCGGTGTTGCTCGACTGCTGGCATGATGACCATCTGTAGCCAATCCTTCTCGGAGCGTAAGCGATCCCAATCCCAAATGCCAACCACTTCTTCTGGTATCACTTCCCACAAGTACAAGAAATGGTCTTCCCAATATCCGCGCTCATATGGGGGTTCCACTTTGTAGTATGCCATCTCTTTGCTGTACTGGAGAACTGGTAAACCAAGGTCAAACCGGACGCGCGGGTCAACGACGATGATGTTTTGAGACCCTCGCTTTCTTTGAGATCGGAACTCAGCCAAATCCTGAAGAGAGGTTTGCGATTTTGTGAACGAGATGTAAGGAGTATCCTCCCAAATTCTGTGATTTGCATGTCTAGCCAAAGTATCATGTCGGATCTCTTCGGTGTCCAGGCGCATTCTTGCGTCTCGGGCGAACATGCGACGCTGACTGCCCGGCTGACTTCCTGATGCCATGTCGTATGTTCGCGTCAGCAAAGAATCCCAGAGCTCATCAAGAACACTGCCAGGATTCCGGCTCCTGTGACCCAGAACATATTTTCTAGACCACGAGCGCTTGTGTTCAGCAGGGATGAAAGCAGATGTTTGCGTAACATTCAGAAGACATATTGCAATATCGCGCGTGAGTGTGGTGTCGTTATCCATGAGAACGTGCAGCTTCTTCCAAAAGACACTTTGATGTGTGGTAGATGTCTGCTCGTGGTTCTGAGTGAAGGAGAATTGTGACCCACAGTCGGTTGAATGAGGAGGGTGGAAAACACATCCGATTTGATAGAAGGCTCACCGGTCCATGCAAGATAATGCTTCTTTTTGAATTCCTGCGATGGTGTGTCTGAGCATCCGACATCGCAAATTCATGACAACAAAGTAAGTGGTAAAGCAATGCATCGAAGTACTAGAACTATTGCTCGTGGGAGCGATGTTTTCCCGACGCTCTTCGCGAAATGTCACATGGCAAAGTTGAGCTCCATTGTACAACATGACAACGTCATGAATTACTTACTCACTTGCACAGAAACAGACAAAATGGGCTAAGTAGTACACATAGAGGTAGCGACTCTTCCAAATACCGACTCCACGATACTCATCCCTGCTCTCGAACTTTTGTCCGAGCGCTGAATCGCACGATTCTGTACAGCTTCTGTGAGCGCACTATGTTTTCGGTTGAGGAACCTATCCCCGCAGTTTGCAAAACCCCATGATACGGCTTCTGCGTGTTGAAGATTGCCAGACAAGAGCATCCAGGCCGCCACAGACCCACTGAAGGTGTAGAGCACGATGGCCCCAGCAGTAGATACACAGCTCAATCAATTCTTTCACACCCAATTGCGTCAAAGCGGACGTGGGACTACGCCACGAGCCACCATGATTGCGAGGCTTGTCTCGCTACTATAGCCAACGGATTCCTGAGCTGTGCTCCATATTGAATTACATCGCTAATTGTCGTTGGCCCCGCGTTGGCGGTCTTCAAACGGGCCGATGCGGCTTGGTCGAAACCGACGCGATCCCACGCATTGGTACGCGCTGGACGAATCGGCCAGCTGTTGAAGGTACCGTGACCGTCTCAGAATCTCAAACCCCCCCGGAAATACGATCCGCTTTCGCCATGGACTTATTCGATGTGTGCGGTGAGGTCTGGAATGAGTCTGGTAGTGGCACTATAGGGCCACTGTTGGTGACTACTAGTCATCAGAAAAGGATTGTGCACAAAATTGTGGCTGGGTGGCGAAGAGGGTATAACAATTACGTGATCTATCAGGTATAACACTTAGGCTGAAGCACGCCCGAGAGACCGGAATGTAGCATGGAAGAATCGCTAATTCATCAGGTCCACATAACGACGATGGGGTTATCTGAGTTGAAAGTGAGATTCGTTCACTGTCTAGCCGGATTGTCCACGCGAAACGTGTGTGCATCAAATAGAGGATCTGATAGAATCTCTCCAGCGGAAGGGCGCTCAGAAGGGCGATACTGGAGAAGTCGAAGCAAAAGTCCCCCAACTTTCTCTAAGTCTGTGTCAGTGAGACTTGGTGGTTTATCGTCATCGTAATACGTCTCGCGTAGCCAATCTGTAAGGCTCCCGACATCCAATTCAGCCCGATCTGCCTGTTTATTAATATCATTGGTCGCCATAGAAAAGTTACATATTTTGCAGTTGTGACCTACCAATATTTTGCAAGGCAGAATACCCCTGCCACTCTGAGGGAAGCTCGCCAAAGGTTCCGATCCATTGACTGACTAGTTCTTTTTCATTAAATAAAAATGAGTCGAACGGCGGATACCCAACGATCAAGGCAAAGATCTGTCAAATTGTCAGTTCTGCATAGGCTGCTAGACAACGCATGTACGGACTGTGCAACCGAGGGACCAGATGTCGGCTTCCTTATCCCATTGACTTGTTATTACTGCCTCTGGGGCTCGGAATGGAAGCGGGCAACGCATCCTCATTGTGCTCGGGTGATGGCCAGAGAGGAATGCGGAGCCAAGGTCTATCACCTTCACCTTACACTCGGCCAACGACTTGGGTTGAGGTATCGCTGAAGGAAGTACAAGGTATCGCGGTAAATGGTTGGTGAGCTTTTCTCCGCCAGACGCTCGAACGTCTGCAGTGGCTGGTGCGTCCATCGATGCCACGATTTCTTCAGCGGATTTTCCCAAAATGGCTGTATTCAGAAGCGCAATGTTTCCCGGATGTAGATCTGGACATGGCGAGTTTCAGTTGAATGGACTTCTCATAAGGATGGAGTAAGCCTACCACCGTGCACTATTCCCATATCGTGCATGTAAGACGTCGCCTGTACCACTTGTCTGGCTACGTCCCATGCTAAGCCACTTGGAAGTCGATTGGTCTCGTAATTCTCGAACATCGATGACATCGATGCTCCAAGAAGCTCCAGAATAAGACACTGGTGCACACCATTAGGCCCTTCAAAGGTAAACGAATCGAGCATATGTGGTAGTTTATCCCTTCCTGGATGTTGGGGAGGACCGCACGAAACATGACGATACATTGAGGCTTCGTGGTTTTCGTCGCATAACTCCGACACGAGGACTTTCATCGCTACAGGTAGTCCTAGACTGTGGCCCATCAGAATATGCCCTCTACGAAGAAAGGATCGTACCAACTCGTGATCTTTTCCTAGCCAGACCGTGGCATAACCACCCCATCCGAGTTTGTGTAGGACCTCGTATCGTTCCGACTTCAGACGGTCGCCTAGATGCAGAGGGTGGTAGCCTCCTGCTTTGTATCGATGGAGGGGTTCAGCATCAAGCTCACACGTGGCAGCTCCCGCAGTCTTTGCCATCGGAACACCCATATGTAGACAACGATGGGTAAGCCCCAAAACATCACTGGAAGACATTTGGAGTCTCAACTTTGATGCCACAGATCTGGCGAGGGGGCGTAGGCATTGCATATATGTCAATTTTGTTCGGAGAGAGATTGCTTACATGGAGAGCAAGCTTGCGGGAGTAAAAATGCGATCATGGCACGTGAGTATCTTGAAGCGCCCGGGGTAGCGCGCGCGTACACTAGCGTGTTTCCAGCAACTTGTGGCTTGTCCAATGATATCCACTAGCCGAACGTTGCCCCACATTTCGTTCATCCATCCGACTTGAAGTGATACGACGGCGGGAACATATTTATCTATGTGCTATATTCCAAATCTTTCCCAATTTTCACCAGTAAAGACAATTTTCAGACAATTTTCCACAATCGAACATTTACACTATGACTGGACGAATTCCAACAATCCAGTTCCTTCAACGCATCCGTGATGCCAGGAGACGTCAACTGATCCAGAATCTTACGCGCGAAGTCTGGAATACTCCTGATTGCGCACATTTTACGGATGTACTTGTCAAGTAATAGTTACAAGCTTGCTCAGGCGTGGGAGTCATCTGACCATTTCATTAGGAACCCACTACACACGAGTCATTCTGATTCGAGACCACATATTACCATCCGTATGAGGACAGACGACCAGATTTCCAGAGGATCTGGTCAAACTGTTCACATCTACTACGATGCACAGTCTGAGACATATGAAGCGTTCACGTTGTACTCCGAGCGGAACGACAAGCCAACGAGCGATGAACCAAAAGACGAGTGATACGATGAAGGAACACAATGTAGTGCGCGCAGTGCGCTGTCAGGATCTTACGAGCCTGAGTGACTACCGTCACGTGAGTGGGAAGTCAGGTGACTAAGAGGTCGGTCAATAGTTCGGTATCGTTGCATACCAAGCAGTCACTATGAACAATGAGTTGAACACAAGATATGGGAAGACATCTTGAGTTCCTATATACTAAGGAGATTTGTTCCTGCTCACATCTACCTCGGTGAGTGCTCACCATTTTCACTACGAAATTATGCTTCCCCATGGTAGAAGACAAAGGTTTCGAGTAGAGACCTTTGTAATGCCATGTAAATTTTGGGTTAGGGTAAGCAGAACGGAGCCGAAACCTAATATATGATTCTGCCTCGGGGTCCATTGATTTCAGCGGGCCCCGCTGCGTCTTCCCATTCAGGTCAAGCGCATTTCACGAGCCCGCTTTGGCGCGTCAGTGCGTCAGTGCGTCTACGCGCGTCTGCGTGTCCTCGAGTGTTTATTGTTTCGCCTCGACTTAGAGCCATCCTCTGTCGGGACAAAGGAATCCACTACTACATTCAAAGCATTAAGCTTGTTTCTGGCCTCGAGAAATATACAAAGCGTGCACCGAACCTGGGTCGCAAAGCGAGATCGTCGATCTCCAAAACCCTGTCGGAACGGTCAAAGACAGTCCTCAGACATTAGAAGGGCACGTCGGTGGATAGAAGATGGATATTTGTGAGCGTCTACTGACGATTGTTTGATAGCATGATGGAATTCCCGGGCTTATGCAGTACCTTCCGGACTTCAAGGTCGCGTTGTGTACATCTTGCAAGGTGGCTGTTCCGAAAGAATTGCATGCCAAATCATCTACGTTCCTGGCACAATGGTTGCAAGAACCGTCAGGCAATCATTGACGAGTTTGGAACATTGCCCATTGCTGCTTCCATCACTGAACTCACCTGACGGGTCACCACCCCTCTCATTGCTTCTACCGCCTCAGCCAGGGTTACCAATGTTCAGAGTGTACCTCCTTCCGAACGATCAGCTGGGTCGAGTTCCGCAAGCACATGAAGAGGTCCCACTCTAAAACAACTTCCAGATTGGAGAGGAAAAACATGTCATGCCACCTTCAGCGTTGGACAAGAAGACGAGGTCATTACTGCAGCCAGATGCTTACCTCCGATGTTTACAGAAGTCCGCAACGGATTCTCCAATATCGATGGCGATGCGTAGATATCGGCATCTCGCCAACGCTTTGTCGAAAAAGCATCTCCTAGCATAGGTGAAGCCATTCGATGCACACAGACTGGTCGCGTTCTTCGACACGGCTGTAGCACTCGAAAGAGGGTTGGGGTGGATCGAGAGGAACAGAGAGAACAAGATCGTCCGGGAAGAGGTTTTGTCCTGAACTCAACACAGCACACCGCAAATTCGTGACCGCGACTGGGTCCATCGTCGACCCGAACGCCCCTTGCGTACGCACTAGGACGCTTTGTGTGACCCAAGGCGTATATTGCAATGCTACACACACAGAGAGAAGCAAGGGAGCGCAATTGTGGCTTTTGCTCTTGTGCGACAACTGCGGCTCCCCCGGTCGCACAGGTTATAGTGTTGTGCTCCATTGGATTGAAACCGCAACTGGGTCCATCGTCGACCCGAACATCCCTTGCATACGCGCTAGGACGCTCTGTGCGACCGAAGGCACATGTTGCAACGCTATGCACACACAGAAGCAAGGAAGCACACTTGTAGCATTTGCCATTGTGCGACAAATGCGGCTCCCCGGGTCTCACAGGGCATAGTGTTGTGCTCCATTGGATCGGGCTCATGGCGGTCAGGAGGAGCGGTACCATGTCGTAAATAATCTGCAATTCCCCCATCTATCATGAACTTCGTTTGCGTCATTCATTGTGCGAGCTTAAACTTCAGAAACTCTTAGTCAAAGAATACGCCTACTACTATCAAGCATTTGGGATGACACAAGAGCGCCAACCTATACTCGCTACCACAATTCCAACGCCATCCCTCGTCATGACCGTAGGGGAGCGCCAAAATGACCACAGGATCACGGTAGCATCTTTGTGCTGTGACAGTGGACAAGCAAAATCCGTGTCGGCTGAGTCAGTCATGAAACGGCATCTCCATATATCTGCACTGCGCTGCTCGTCAGACGTGGTCACCAACACGGCTCAGGACGGCCATACTGGACATTCTGATGCGACTGTCGATCTCAACCTTTCCCCTCTTGTCCAATCAGGTGGCCTCAGCGACTCTGGCCTCGCGACTCAGCTTCGTCGGATGAGTCGTTCAAATACCGAGAACGTCTGCACGACTATCCCTTATCACCCTCCAAACAGCAGCAAGGCTGTCTACAAGCATCATTCAGCTGAGGCTTCTATACAATCGATGGACCAACCAACATCCATTCAGTCGTCTCCGCGGTCCCCCCGACCCTCAAGACTACCTTACACGGAGGAGCAGAAGTTCTTCATTATGTACCACCGCGTCATCAAGGAGCTCTCCTGGCCAGAGATAAAGGACAAATACGCAAGACTCTTCACTTCACGCAGTGAGGACGGCCTGACCAGCGTCTACTACCGTATACGAGATGTTTGGAGGATGGATCAGAAGAATAACTCTGACTCTGTAAGCGACCGCAGCATAGTTGAAGCAAAGGCCGAGCATTTTTCAGAAGGCTTCTTAGAAAGTTTTGGGTATTTCGATCAGACTGATGTATGAGGAACGTGGGAACTTCAGCCATGGACTGCCTTAGTGTCCAAAAAATGCATTCGGGAAGATGTTGGTATTGACTGTTCTCAAGCAGCATGGAAGGCCTGCTCTTCAACAAGACTCAATGCCGTGAACCGCCAAGAAAAGCAATTGAGACGAATATTGCAAGCGTCTAATGGATGTTGGTTGGAGCGCCGGTATCGTTGTATAGTGAAAGTAGTATGTCGTCACCCAATGCCTCAAATATGCACAGATCTAAGATGGTATTGCTGTCTCTGGGGACATTGCCTCGAAAGCCCCGGCTCGAAAGCCCGATCATGATCCGGCACCCCAGCGTGTTCTTTGCGAACGCGACGAGAGGAGCCCAGAGACACATTATCACAGAGAGCACCTGTGATACAGTACACCGTCCACACTTTCTCGGCTAATGCGAGCTAACACAGAAATTGTTTTCGATAGCAACGCAAGTTACATCCCAACCCCACAGATTGTAATGTGGCACAGAACTTCTGGCCCAAGGATGCAGGACACATGTTACAAGCTACAGCATGCGATGCAACCGCGAGAGCCTGCAATTTACGTCTTCACTGGCTCGCTTGTATGACCTTCCTGTCTGACGGCTGGTTTGTAAGGTTGCCTTGGACATGTGAATGGCATGAGCTGAGGCGGAATTCGACCAATGAAGCTGCTCGTACATATATGCCAGAGAAGCGTGTAAAGGTGCCGGATTGAGGCGCATAGATCTCCACTTCAGTAGCCTTGACGACCGCTATGTCCGGCTTCCATTTCTCTTTCGGGCTGGTACACCAAGACATCGTCGACATGCCATCTTTCTGACCATCAAGTCTTTTTAGGCATACAATGCAACAGTGTGGAACTGCGTAAAGAATGTGGCAGTGACGTATTTTCCTGATTGATGTTAAGAAACGTGCCCTACAGTTGATTGCACTCATGTGTTGGTGAATTCTCTTCAAATGGTACTCCCCTTGTCTTAAATGGATGTTTCAGAACGTGCATGACGCATACCGGTTGCAGTTTGCATACTAGCCCAATCATTCAGCCGCGCAGCTTGCGGACTGGCTGCAGTTTGCATACTGGCACTGATTCAGCCGGCGGCCATCCCATCCTTTACAAATACAAGGAAAATCAGTCACGCAAATACAGGATGTGAAGGCATCACATCTTCATTACTCACAGGTCGTTGTTCGGTGGCACCCATTGACTGAACGGAAATAATGTAACTCTATCCTGAACTGCAATGTATGAATTGGTACCTAGCACTAGGGCGTCTTAATGGCAAACGAAGCAGCAAGTCAGACTTTCGAGTATCTGACCGACTTCAAGATACTCGTGTGCAAAGAGCACGGCTACGGACTACGGAATCTGAAGCGCCATCTGTTGGAGCACCATGCTTATCACAGACACATGCGCGATGCGGTCGCCGAGCATTTTGCGGGATGGGAGATCACTTTCCCGGAAGAGGTGGCATTGCCGAACATCCGCAGTCGATGCGATCGAGTCTCTACAGTTTCCGAGGGTAGGTCTGCAGTGTGATGGGTGAGAGGGCAAAGCGTGCGGTTTCGTGAGTACGAGTAAGAAAAAGATGTCCCGCCACTGCAACCAGCACGGTTGGAGGTCGGCGCCGAGCAGCCGTGCGAACTGGACGACGGTGATGGTACAGTCTTTTTGCCCGGTGCCACAGTCTCCGCGGTGGTTCGTGGTCGCGGGTATGGACAGCGACGACACAGAGGACGAAGGCGCCGGCGAGAGCCCGTCGGTCAGCCAAGCCGACCGGCAGACCGTCGTGGAAGCGTTCCGTTCCATGGACGACCGTCATCGAAGGGATTTAAAGATCGCCGACGCCCCCGTGGAGACGGATCAGACGGGTTGGGGGAAGAAGACGGGCTGGATCGAACACTTGCAAGGCAGCAACAAGCGCCATCTCGCACACGCCGCACGCTTGCCGTCGAAGGACGAGCCGGTGCTAACGCAGGTCGGCGCTCTCGTCGAGGACTGCGTCGCGGGACTGTCAACTCTACCGCAGGAGCTGCGACGCTGGCTCAGAAGCGTGAAGATGTCCGAGACCGATACGCGACCGATGGGTCGTCTGCAGAACAAAGACGGTCAGAAGAGGTACGCCACGTATGTCAAGCGACTGGTATGCTGTTCGTTGCGTGTTTTGGAGAGTGTGGATGCAACCTGCGTCGCCAACTCACAAGGCGAAGGTGGAGACTAGTGGGTCAACGTCGACGCCATGGACACCGCCGAGGAGGGACAGGGTCGGCCATCGGCTGGAGCGCCGGCCGACGCGATCGTGGACGCTCGGCGTCTGTTTCAATGGGCAGACGGCCAAAAGGAGAAAGCGCGGGCAGTATTGCGATCCATCGAGAGCGGGGAGGAGGAAGCAGCACAACTTGCCGCTCTGCTCGCGTTCGTGAAGACAGTCGTCTTCAGCAAGGTCTCTCATGAGCCGTTCGACTGCCCGACCATTCACTTTCTGGCGGTTCTAGGGATCGATGAAAAGAACGACCGATTAAGAACGGGCAACGATTACTCGTACCGCATGGCCGGCATGGTCTACTGTTTCCGTGTATTCGCGTTTGAAGCGGTTTTGCCCGCCGAACAGCGAGGCGCGCAAGGCCCAGACGAGTTCGAAGCTTTTCTCGAGCAGCGAAAGCAATACTCGACCGATGGATCGATGAGCGTGATGAGTACGATGGTCAGTCTTTTCGCTTACGGCAAGTACCTGGCGATGAATCACGGCAACGCCGGCGCGATCTTCTGGGGGAAAGAGGACAGGGTGATGCAATTGCACGGCATGCGCTTCGTCATGGACAAGTTCAAGAGCATGGTGCAATGATCGATCACGGACGCCGAGGATCTTCTCTGGCATCGATTGCTTTGGTTGGAGGGCGCGAACAGATTCGAGATGAACGTCAGCGAATCGGGGGACGACATGAGCTTCCGAAAACGCGGCTCGTACTTCGTCACCAACCGGCAGAACCGACTGATGTCAAGTTGGGAGGACAAGATTCTCAATTGGATGTTGGCATCGCGGAGAGGAAGCAAGATGAGACAGAAAGATGGCTCTTGGCACACCCGCCGAATGAAGGAGTATCTCCGCGGGGTCGACAAGTTTAGGGAATTGCTACTTTCCTGCATTCCCGTCACGGGTGACCAGCCGGCGCGAGGCCCGGAGATTCTCTCACTGCGATACAAGAACGGCTTCTCCCAAGACCGGAACATCTTCGTGCTGGACGGGCTGGTGATGAGCGTGGCCGTAATCACAAAACGCAATCGCAATGGGACGTGCCGAAAGCAGTGCCCCAATTCATGACGTGGAGGGTTGGACAACTGGTGACAATTTATTTGACTTACTTGCAGCCGCTCATGGAGCGCTTGTCGGTCGCGATCGGACACGGCTGCGGGCGAAGCGAATACTTGTGAGCCGACGCGAACGGACCATGGGACACGATGAAGCTGACGAAAGTGATGAAGCAGAGGTCCGGAGAGGACTTGGGAGTCTCGCTGGGCACAATGGACTACCATCAAGCCGCCGTAGGCGTGGGGGCAGAGTTCGCCCGTGGTTATCAAGCGGAGAACGAAGACGTGGATGAACCCGAGGTGGAGTCCGACGATCCGCTGGAGATCTCTGCCGGACGAGGATCTGCCATTGGCGTGAACAGGTACGCCGTGCCCAGCGACGTCGTCAAGCATCTCAGCGAGAGGGACATACAGACGCTCAGACCGTTGAGCGAGTCGTGGCACCGCTTCTTGGGGCCGGAGAGCAGGAAGGAAAGTGCCGGGCAGGGGCAAAGGCCGGCGGCGAAGCGATCGAGGACGTCAATGTCGGATCTGATGCTGTCGGGGTTGAACGAATACGCCGGTGGAACGCCGTCGAGAGCGTCTCTCTCGAGGATGTCGACATCTAGCGACTGCTCGATCACGTCGGTGCGCTCTCTTCACCCGGGAGCATGGCTCCGGCGACTCCCAAGAACCCCGGAACCCTGGCAGCCCCGGGCACGGAGTTGGCAGCATCGACTTTGAGGAGCTGGGGCAGCGACAGTTTCTGCGGATCACCGCTACTGCAAGGGCACCGTGAGAGCGTCAGCGGGCTGCCGTCGCCGCACTCCCCGACGGACCCGCCGGCAGCAGTCTCGAGCTTCACTCGACCGAGCGAAGAGGAACGACTGCGCGCAGTGAGGAAAGCGCTGGGCAAGCCCAGAAATGCCGCTCTGACATATGGATCGGTCGAGCAAGAAGTGGCGCTGAATCGGATCATGGACGACGTCGACACAACGCTCGTGGTGGTATTGCCGATGGGCGGGGGCAAGTCACTGCTTTTCACCGCACCCGCTTGTCTCGACGACCCCGGCATGATCGTGGTCGTGATCCCGTACAGGAGATTGACGGACGACACCGTCCGCAACGCGTGAGTGCTGCGCATCAATTGCTATCAAGCAGGTCGACTTTGATGGTGTTACTATCGCATATCCAGACGTCGGGCGGTGACGTATCTGTTAGCAATGGAAGCAAGTTGGCAAGGGCAAGGTCGAGTGCCATTGGCGTCAAGCGCAAAGGCAGCGGAGACAAGCACCGCCGCCCAGATACGCACTCACCCGTAATGATGGTGCCAGCATCAGCGTAATTGGCACACGGCACGTCGTCATCGACGCAGTCGTCGTCGGCATACCCGTCCGGTGAGCGGTCACAGCCCTAGTCACAGTCGCAGCCGCAGTGGTCGATTTTGTCATCGTCGAACACATGTTGGCGATTCGAGAGGATGTGGAGAGACGGGATGCAAGCGGACGAACGGCGGTTGGAACAATCGCAGAATTTCAAATCATGGCACGAGAATCAGCCGAGGCGATTCAACCATTGCAAGGACGTTTGCGTGATGTGCTACAGAACAGGCGAAGCGATAACAGCGCGCATTCGATCAACCATTGCCTCTCACAAGATAGTATGAGGGCCGCGAGAGAGCGGACGCATGTGGAAAAGGCGATCAGGTTTCCCCGGGCTAGCCCAGACTGCCCCGCACTGATAGGTGGAAAATCCATACTGGGAGTTAGTCCATTGCGAAAGGTAATGTGTCTTAAATCGACGATCCGGAGCCCATGACTCAAATATCGTCTGTGCGGCCAAGCTTTCGCCGTTCCGGCAAGCTTGGTTTTGAGGATCGTGGCAACGGCCAACCCACTCGATTCAATGCAGCCGAGGTAGGGTTCATGAGGGTGGCGCGACGGGGGAATGAACGTTTCGAGTCTGTTGCCCTAGATAAGTCCTTTGCGAGCTGTCTGAGATTTGGTTCGTTATGCTACGCCGCTAAGCTGCATATCGGGGCGCCTGTGCCATTGTCCTTCCCCAGGGTTAAGCCAGAAGCGAAGGTTCGCCACGTCTAGCCATGTCCTCATGAAGCACTGACGCCGAAACTCAATGAGTACCGACAGCCGATGCCCGTGTCATTTCTAGTCTGCAGTGTGGAGTGGGAAAAAAGTGATCAGAGCGATCGAGGTTGTTTCGGCTTGAACTACGCAAAAGAAGCAACAATGAGCAAGCCTTTGGTAGTGATACGCATCGCCGCGGAAGCCGACTACACTGAGGAGATTTGGCAATCCACTTCTTACGGAAAAAGCCCGATCTAATCTAAATGATCGTTATCAAGTCATGCGGGAGCACATTCGATTTCGAGTGCTGCTCTCTAGCACATCGTCTTATCAACAAGGGCCAGCGCTTGGAAGCTCATCATCGCTCAATGGACCTGCGTCGCCTACACGATGTCGTACAGTGGTCATAGGGAGCTCCAAAGTGACCCTGGCCGCAAAATGTATTCAAAAGCTCACTTTGATCATCGCTGGCGAGCCCGAAAAGCGTGCGCCTCGTGGTACCCGAACAAAGCAATAACAAGCTTCCCCTCGATTAATGTCATTATGTGCTAGCGTCAAACTCAAATAGCTTTTGCTTGGCACAAGTCGGGAATGCTTCATAGGAGTGCAGCCAGACTCACACTGATGCACAGCCTCTACATCAGTTCAGTGAGCGTTCGAAACAT
Source organism: Cladosporium sphaerospermum (assembly GCA_023621355.1). Lineage (NCBI taxonomy): Eukaryota > Fungi > Ascomycota > Dothideomycetes > Cladosporiales > Cladosporiaceae > Cladosporium > Cladosporium sphaerospermum. The sequence continues at coordinate 24,775 of JALZWQ010000040.1, forward strand.
GTTGTCCTGGCTTTATCATGTTGAGTTCCGGCTTCCATCGCCCCAGAGCATCTTCCTCTTCGGTTTAACTCTTCTATATATTATCATTACGCAACACTTACGAACTTTGAATACTTCGGATCCTTCCTCTTTATTCTTCAATGCGACGCGTGCACACGAAAGACGCTATTCTGCAATACGAATCAATGAGGCCAATGAATACATGGCAGAAACACCACAGGAGCGCCAAAATTGGCACGCGTCCACGAATGCCTCATTCTGCGTTGGTATCGTCACCGTGCGGAGGAACGATACGGACTATTTCAGGACCCTAGTCGGCTCTCTTCTACGAGACCTGTCTCGAGATGAGCGCCATGATCTACCTTTCATGCCGTTCATCGCGAACACTGATCCGTACGCGCACACAGCGACCAATGCAACATGCTTCATAGAGAATTGGACATTATACTCACCTACGACAATGTTTCTTTGGAGGACAGGGCACGACTGCATTCGCTCGAATCACCTGAGGGTCACAGAGAAAAGGCATTGTACGACTATACCTTCATGTTGGCGAGCTGTTTCCAGACGGGCGCGCCGTATCTTATCATGCTGGAAGATGACTTCCTTGCTACTGATGACTGGTATGGACGCACAAAAGCAGCGATTGAAGATTTAGGAAGAAGATCCGAACATGATATAAGCATCTACTTGCGATTGTTCTATAACACTAGACTACAAGGGTGGAATTTCGAATCGTGGCCCTGTTACCTCTTCTGGTCTATGAGTTTCGAAATCCTCTTACTGGGTATCCTGTACATCTTCCGGCGATACAGCTCTTTGGTGGCGACGTTCTTAGGATTTTAGAGCCGTTCAAGATCAACGCATCGAATATCGGCGCAAGGCCGACATTGCAAAAGAAGCAAAAGCGTGCGAGCGCGTGAAGAGCTCGAAAGTATATGATCATGGCGAGGTCATCGTTGCGGTAGTGACTCGCAAGGAACACTTTTATTGCTACCTGTGCGAACGCACGATGAAGCAGTGCATACGATCATTCCATGGGACCTCGTCAGCCCGAGAACATCTTGAGCAGGCGCACAAGATCGGGAAAGACGGTCAGCCTGTCGAAGAGGGCGATCATAGTATCTTGAAGTGCCAACAACACGCTGAGCTTGTCCATGTCACACACTTCAAGCGATTCAAAGAGCAACTGATTATGTGGATTATTCACTGCCATATCGCGTTGTCAATGCTGGATAACGCCTTTTTCAGGGACCTTCTGATGCTCATGAACACTAGTCTCGCCAAACTGCTACCCTACGCGAGATCTACTCTGCGCAAGTGGATATTTGCTGACTTCGAAGAGCGCAAGAAGATCGTTCAGGCCGAGCTTTCTTCTGCTATCAGCAGCATCCATATATCGTTCGATGTTTGGACGTCTCCAAACTTCTTCTCCATCATCGCTGTTTATCCCCACTTTGTGGACAGGTATGGTAAAAGACAGCGTCGCTTGCTGGCCTTTCGGAGGATTGTTGGCAAGCACACAGGCGAAAACATAGCGGCGGTGCTGATCGAGGTTGTTCAAGATTGGAACATAACGTCGAAGCGTGTTGGGTGGTTCATGAGCGACAATGCGAAAAATAATGACAACGCAGTGGACATCGCTCTACGAACGCTCTGCCCATATCTTAGCGTTCGTCAACGCAGGGCTAGACGTCTCGGATGTTTTGGACATACTTGTAATCTAATAGCAAGAGCAGTGTTGCTTGGCAAAGGTGCGGGCAAAACCTTGGGTGAGCTTGAGCTGAAAGCTCGCAAAGGCGCCTTTGACGCTATGGACAAGGTCTGGCGTGCTTTTGGCGGTCTCGGTCGACTACACAATATTGTACGGTACATCAGAGCCTCACCGCTACGCCGCGAGGAGTTCAGCAACGTCAAGGGTTGTAAGCAATGGTCTGACTTTGATGATCTCGAGGTAAGCCGATGTCCATATGGCGAGCTTTAGCGTTTTCTGTCGCTGTCGACGCTACTGTGGGCATACATTGTGCATGCCACTGGTGTAGTCTCGACCTTCGACACTACTATCACGCCTCTTCGTTGAGGTTTCGAAGTGCCGCGTTCTACTGTTTTAGTCATGTCATGTCACGGTGTTGCAGCTGTCGTCTCTGACGCAAGAACTCTTGGTGGCCACAAAAAGACATTTCTAAGCTTTACTGACATCGACCATCTTCAAGCTCATTGCCGATAACACGACACGCTGGACCTCATTTTTTGAGGCCTTGAAACGAGTATTGAACCTGAGAGATCGCATCGAACGATTCTGTAAGAACCACAAGCCTGTGAAGGGCGAATGCGGGTTGAAAGACAACCTCCTGAGCCGTAACCACTGGCACCAAATTGAGCGGACGCACGATGTGTTAACCTACTTCAATATGGCTTTGCTATATGGCGAAGGGCATAAAGGCTACCTCAATCAATGGTACCGTATGCTCCACTGGCTCATCAATGAAATCACCGTTGTACAGGACGATCTCGCAACCGACGTCGCTTCCGACAGCTCTTTCGACTATCCACGCCGAAACCTCGACCAGGCCTACGATAAAGCATTAAAGTACTTTCGCCTCTGCGACGATGCGCTTATCTACTTTGCCTCTGTTCTTTTGGATCCATCTGTCAAACAACGCTTCTTCCAGAAGTTGTGGCCCGATTGGAACAGAAGTAATAGTGTACGCCAGCAATATTTTCGTGATGTAAACAGATGGTCACGAGAACTTTGGGAACTAGAATACAAAGTCGATGCTGCGCGGGAATCTGTGTCCTTGGTTCCGACCAAAAGATCATACGAGGACAGCATTAGCGAGAGAATGTTCGAATTTATGAATGGGAATACTGACGTGGGTCTGCAGGTATCGCAGGAAGCTCCCTGCTCTGCGCATCGCACCCAGTGTTGTGGCAAGGGCAATGGTTTTCGAGGCGGACATGGCACGTTACGGCCATACTTATATCTTTTCGGATGGAATTGCGGAGAAAGTAGCAGCGAGTGGGATAGCAGAAGGGAGTACGCAGGTTCCTGTTCCAGCTCGGCCCGACGAGGAGCTACAGCTTGTTTCGAAGAAGACGACCTTCAAAGTCCGGAAAGAACGTGATCACTGTGACGTTGCAGAAGTTCTAAAATTACAAGAAAGCTTGAGCGGACCTAATGAAGGCGACATCCGGTCATGGCTACGCACGGTATACGAAACCAGCCGAGGTTTTGAGCTCGGTACTTTCGATGCTTCGATACTGGCAACGGCAATGAAGAAGCAATCCTCGAAATGGTCTAGCATCAGTTTGGGGTATGCCAGCGATGTCATTGTACTGGTGCATGGATTCATAACGACAGCGATCGAAGCAATAGTTCCAGATGATTCAATGGCAAGTTCGCTCCTCGGGATCTTGCAAGACAGTTTACAACGCCAGTACAAGCGAGCGATCGGACAAGTCGAATCTCTGCTCCGAATTGAGCTCAGCGGAACTCCGTTGACCACAAATCATTACTTCAATGAGAACCTGGAGAAAAGGTGGGAGATCTCTGTCTCTAGGCCTATAGCTGCTAATACTGTGAAATAGTCGTCAAGACCGAATGATTGCAGCCATGCAAGAATTTGCATTCTCTGGTTGTAGCCACGGCAGCGTCGTCAAACTTAGCGACGCCAAGCACACTCACCCGATGAGCAATACTGAGTATATCATACAGGATATCCATGATATACTTCGCTCGTACTACAAGGTCGCCAGAAAAAGATTCACGGACAATGTGGTCAAACAAGCGATAGACCACTTTCTCCTCAACGGTCCTGAGGCGCCGCTCAAGTTGTTCTCGCCAAATTTCGTGAGCACCTTGTCCACAGATGATCTTGACCTCATTGCAAAAGAGGCGCCAATGGTCAAAAGAGAAAGGAGCAGGCTGATGAAAGAGATATCAAGCCTGGAAGCGGCGAAGACAATTCTGACACGCGGATGAACGCAGGGTGATGTGTGGAACGTATAGATAAATCATAGAGAAATGTATTAGTTAGCCTGCATGCAGGCCACGACGAGCGCTTTGTGCGGACAAGCTATCTCTCACTATTGCTATCTGAATTACCTCATTCACTCCATTTCGACCTTACATCAGTTTACAGCCAACTGAGTCCAACTTCCTCACTCTCAACCAAGCTTGTGCTCCATGCGCTCATACTCTAATGCAGCATTGAGGCATTCCTGCTGTCCACCTCATATGTAATTTTACATGTCTTACAATAAGTCATGTGATCATTTGCGTTTGCTCACCCATCTAGTGCTGATAATCTAGACTGTGTAATAGGACTATATTACGGTGGCCGCGCTTCGGTCTGCCAGGCAGCCCAGTCATCTCCGGTACGAATCTGTCATATCGCAATAGTTCATTGGGTCCAGCGTAGATAGATGTTCGTGATGTAGACCGTTGTGATGAAATTGGGTGTCAAGGAGTTGACTGAGCTGTGTGTATATTGCTGGATTCATCCACGGCTTTATACCTTCAGCGGGTTTGTGGCGGTTTGGATGCTCTCGTCTGGTAACCTCCAACGTGTTGCCTTGAACAGAGTAGTAGAAAGCTCCGAAGGTTGAAGGCAGCATATCTCGGCTTAGAGAGGACAAGAGTCGCACCACGTACGGGTTCACCGTGATTGAGAGTGTGTGCTGTTCGTATCGGGCTTCATGGATCACTTCTCCGCTGCTGTTGATTGAATGCCGCGATTTACGCCGCTCCGGAGCTTCGGATCGTGTATTCCCGCACGCTGAATCGCCGTACGGTGCCATGGGTCAGGCTTTCATGCATGCAAGCACCCATTTCGCATGCCATCTCGCGTACCAGCATCTTGGCGAAGCCGGTGATGAAAACAACATTTTGGAGCATGCAAGAGTCTATGACTCATCTTAACAACTCCGCCTAAGTGAAGATTCTCGACTCAAGCTCGAGCATAGTCATGCTCAATAGATTAGAACTTGCTTCGGCCTGATTCGCAACAGTTTCAAAACCCAGAAGCAATCTCATTTCCTGCCACCGCAAAGTCTCTACTCGGTTGTTTCCCATCCAGCGCGAAAAGCATCATGCCGTCCGCCACTAATCGAGACCTAATGTGGGACGTCACTTTGGTGGTTGGAGAAGATCAAGCCCGAATCGCTGCATCCTCTCAGGTTCTCCGTATGGCCTCAAAGCCATTCTTCAAGATGCTGGGACCCGATTTCAAAGAGGGGCAGCTCGATGAGGCATCTACAAAGAAAGATGTATCACTCCCGGCCGATAAGCCTTCTGCCATTGAACTCATGTGTAACATCATGCACCACCAGGTCAGTGGTGTAAGCACCGTTCCCACGGTAGCTGATCTTTATGACCTCGCTATCGTTGCAGGCAAATATGACTGCACTTTCGCGACAGGTTTAGCCGCTAGAGCGTGGATCAAACCGACTTCTGCGCACGATATGAACGATCTCGGATTGTTGCTAGTCAGCGCGTTTATCTACACGCTACAAGACACGTTTCACGACATATCAGCACTTCTTGTCCTTGGACATGAAGGCTCCTACGGAGAACTCGAAAAGGTGCCAGGGTTCATCGAACGGTTGGGATGGGAGACTATCTGTGAGTGATTCAGAGTGTGCACGATAAAGCCGCTAATTCAAATGGCTAGTGAGACTGGAAGAAAAGCGATCATCCGTTCGGCAAATGGTCAACAAGGAACTCGTTCTAAGCCTTGCGCTTCCCTCATGCTCGTGGAAATGTGACTGGTCTTCTCAACAGCTCAGAAGATGGTTTGAGCATTTACAACAAGCAAATCTCCTCCCTGTTGAAGAGTCCGAGAAACCAGCAAATGCGATCTCGAGAGCAGAGTGCTCGGCAATCTCAGACACGGTCTCGCATACACGCTGTGAAAGTGCGCGCTGGCACAGAAGAGTTGATACAGGCATGCGAAATCGGGCTTTGGCTGACATGCGGAAAAGCAGCGGCATCAGCCTGTAGAACTGAATGAAACACGGATCGCGAGCCACTGTAAAGGTTTTTCATGGTGCGTCAACTTTGCAGTATGCAAGTGCGGTCTTGACCTAAAAAGGTCAAGAGCACATCCTTTGTTGGTTTGCAAAACTCAAAGGATGGAATTGGCGTTCTTCCGACGCGGTCCAAGCAACGATGTGTCACATCTAAACTAGTCTCGATACACAATGAATTGTATAGTGAAGCGCTTATTGACCTTAATTATGCTTTGTTCGGCCTGCACGACGCAGCTAAAGTGCCACGAAATCATTTGTCGTAAGCCAGGCGCAGACTGGCGCACAATCGAGCTCAATTGAGTGCTTGGCCAAGCAAATAGGCAACCAAGCGTCTCGTAGCCAGTAGATTGATCAAGCAGAAATTTGAAAGTCCACGTTTCCTCCATGCCTCTCGCCATAGAGTTATTCTGCTACTTTTGCAAGATAGCATCCTCCTTCCCACATTCATAAATTTGAAGATCCTTTTACAAGCAACAGGGGATTGGACACTGAGTTCATTGGCCGGTTTCCTTGCTCTATTGCGAGCCGCCCTTTCGTGGTGGGGTTTCAAGCTCGCAGGATGTTTGGCCGGCCGAAGCTTCACGCCATGTCTGTTGTAATATGCTTCCAACATTGCAGAGTATTCTACGAATCAGCATGGCTCGTAAAAACAGGAGGCTATAGAAGATTCTGAGAACACCCTCATCGATTGGAACAAGATATTATATGATCGCACATAGAATTAGATAGAAGCCTGATGATGAGAGATACGCAAGGAATGGATGGAAAGGGAGTCGTAGTGTGAAACTTCGATGTAGAGCGAAAATCAAAAGAAGTGTTCCGGCACAGGTGAATCTCCAGCACAGATGGATGAACGATTCATCGATGATCCTACTTAAACCACTGTAATGTGATGGTACAGTAGCACGACGCAGATCATGCTCTTCATGCTACTTCATGTTTCCCACACGCTTATGATATTGGGGTTGATTGTGTTGGTATCCGGGAACGCGGAAGTGATTAACAAGCGACAGAAAGCCGAATTAATCCCTGATCCGCTGGTGACACGCTCTGGTGTCGGATATTGCCGCAACACATTCACACTCAGCGAACCACCTTGGACAGAACAAACGACAAGCGGCCTTTTCATCGTCTCGTAAACTAGATCTACATTGAAAGCCAGCGGCATCTTCTCACGCATGATGAAATTGGGTATGAGAGAGTTGATTGAGCTGTGTATCTACTGCTGGGGCTATCCACTGCTTTATACCTTCAGTGGGTCTGTGGCGGTCTGGATGCTCTTGTCCGGCAATCTTCAACATCGGAGCAGCTGTTCGAATTGAGTATCCTGAGCTCGCTCCCTCTCCATTCTTGGTGTGATTCTCGATATCTAGACCTTGCACGAAACATTTGCTAATTATGCACTGCCCACAACTCCTTCAGACACCTATTAATCAAAAATAGCAATGGTACAAAAGTTGACGATCTGAGCACTGTTGGACCGAACAACATATTGCTCGATGTGTGCATCGTCACGGACTGGGTCCGCGCGGTGATTTTGGACCCTTGAAATTGCAGAAGAATTTGCGGATGATAGGACACCTTTTGCGGTAACTTTAATACAACATCTCCATGACAAGCTTCGCGTGGGCTGAACACCAGATTTTTCGACCGATATCGACCAGTGTTGTCTTGCTTGTGAGTAGGCATAGCTGCACATATCTATGGTAGCTCCATCTATACGACGATCACATTTGGGCTCGTTTTATCAGTGACGGCTCGGCTTTCAAACCTGTAAACTGCATGAAGCACTGATCTGGGTGCTGCATACGGTGCAAAGGCTTGGGGTGCGCTTGCTAAAGAATTTGTAGCACACTATCTATATAGCCATAGACTGTAAATCATGCCACTAGGCAGCAGCCGAATGCATACTAGAATCTCAGCTTAATCTTGTATCATTTCGAAAAGGATCTGCTGTTGGACATGCTGGCGTCCGGTGTACAGATAGGCTATACTCTACATTACCAAAAAAACCGTCAAAACGCCACGCATGATGATAAAACTATACCTCTGCTGGGCCGAATCCTACTGTGATCTGGATATGCCGGATCTGGTTCTCGCAAGCGGCCCGGTAGCGCTTCATTCTAAAAGCAGAGGACTTCTCAAAGTCACAGGCGTGAGCGAAGGAAGATCGACTTTTACATAGGACAATCCTCGACTCCCCCAAATGAACTCGAATGCGAACTTTGCTTTGTTGCAAGCAAGCTTGGTTTAAGGCCTAGACGATCCTGCAGACCACAGAAGCAGTACTTCCCACTGACTACAATCGAACTTTTTAGCTTTCACAATTCCATATAGCCTGGCGGCTATCGCGTCGCCCTTGCGACAGATCTTAGCCTGCCCCACCACAGCTTGGCCCAAGGAAATGGCGAGAGATGCCCAGGATGGTTTTCCAGTGCTTATGGCCATTTGCTGTGCAACAGACATCAGTGCCGAAGCATTCCTGCACGAATACGCTTTAGTGGCGATATGAGAAAAAATCAAAAGTCAAAACACTAAATCAGTGTATGCAGAGCCTCATTCTTTTGTTTCAAATCAGCAAGGATCGTTTCGGTCTAGCTTTTGAAAACTTTGTCTTTGTTGGCATCTTGACTTTCGAACACAGTGCCCCCGACCTGATAGGCGACAAGTTCAACGCGAGTTCGCCTGATTCGTCATTCAAGAACACAACCGCGGCGGAGTGTGAAGATTTGCTGAGACGCCTCGCTAAGTACACTGATGATTGTGTCCTACGCACTGTTTTCGCGATCTTCGATGATCGATCAGCAGAAGATGGGAGCGTCATATTGGTACAGACTGTTGATGTCGTATATGATCGGTGATGTGGATATCACTGAAGATCGCGAAGACGCCGAGGAAGACGATGGCGTGTTCCGGATACACGGGGTGATCACCTGAATTTGAGGCATTGTGTTTGCTTCTGTAGCAGGATATGACAACATTCCTAGGTCGCATCCTAGACGTCATTCATCCTTGGACGCCATTTTCTCACGTCGATTGACGCTGCATTCCTGCTCGCTGTCCTAGCCTGCTTGAAACCATTGTTCTGTGTCTTTTCGGAGTCATCCGAGGTATGACCCAATGTTTTACATATCTTCACCACCAGTCATACCACGCATGTTTCTTCGCCCTCCAGCTCTCCATCGCACAACCTCTGATGTCGTCCACGCTCAAGATGTCTGCTCCCTCTTTGATCAGAACATGCCAAACATGATTTCTCAGAGCAATAGGCCAAGTCGGCGTGTCCCAATACCGCACCTTCAAACCTTTCCTCTTAGCGCCATTGATCTGCCCACGAATCACACGCATCTGCTTAGGTGAGAGATGGCCTCGCCAAACGTAGCCGACAGCAGAGCGGAAGGAAACGCTGGCATAGTACGAATTTGTGGCATCGAAAGGTTCGAGAGATTCAACTGCCGGTCGTAAGCCGTCGGACATTGCGCTCCCGTAGTCCATAGTGAATGTTCTGTGGTCTTTATCGCTGAGCGGGGCCTGAGGAGGCTGCCAGAGACTTGCAAGTGGCGCGTCGAAAAAGATGTCGCGGTGGGTTTTGTTTGCCAAAATTGGCTGAAACACTGACTCTTGGCCGGTTGCGACGACTGTCAGGGCTCTGTCAATCCGCTCGTGACCGTCATAGTACGTCAGATAGCCCTTGTCTTTCAGTGGTTGGAGTTGCTGTTGTAGGAGATGGAAAGCTTCCAAGCCCGCGTCTTTGAAGTCGATAAGCAGAACCAGAGTCTGATTGGGGTATCTGTGGAAGAATGAGGCTCTCTCGGAAGATGTTGGGCTCGGTACATTGTGCTCTTGGTGCTGGTCCAGCATCTCGAGCACCGGTTTCAGGTACATGTCCCGCAGCGACTTGTTCATGTCGAGATCTTGCAAGCGATGGCCAACGTAGAGATCTCCTTCGACAAGCCACACGTCAGCCTCGACGCTACAGCACCCGACTGAGATGGCATCTATCAATGGCCGAGGTCGCCAGTAGTCATTATGTGAATGGCATGGTACCGGTTGTGCGTTGCGGATGTCGTGATTGTGAAGTTCTAGACCGTCGATGCTAGGCGAGGAGTAACTAAGTGGATTTGGAAACATCACACTTCTTATCACTCCCTGGACGATGTGTAGAAGCCCAAGCATCATCAAGAGAAAGCAGAGTGACACGATAAGGGCTCTTTTGAGACTGTGCCCGCGACGTAGGCAGTAGCGAGCTGGAGGAAGTGAGCTGACAGATGTATGATTAATCCAAGCAGACTGCGAGTGGGAAGGCATATCTCGCAGCTCATATACGGGCGGCTCAAAATGAATTCCATGCTCGCCGTCCCCGGTGTCGACATTGTCCAGGACGTCAGTGTCGCTAGTGCCGGACAAAAGACTCGTGAGCGACTCGGCAATGGCCAGGTTGGAGTATCGATGATCAGACATAACATGAAGAGTACTGGCGCGTGTACGCCGACAGATTACCAATTGTGCAGCGCGGACACACGAGCGTAAACTGTGCGATAGAAACACTGTAATCTTTGAAAGAGTGCGCGCTGCCCGCCCAGATCATCATTACTGACTATTGGCCAAGTAGTGGTGCAACAAACTGGGCCGCGCATGCATCCACGCGGCATGCCGTGTCTGGCAGTAAACAAGCTTTCACGTGGCGCAAGAAAGCGTCATCGACTACAAGATGTATGTCAGAAATCTGAGGGCGCGGCCATGAAGCTGAGGCTTTTATGGAACTAAAGTCAGGAGACATCAAGAATAGTCTGTGAGTCAATAACTCGCATACCTTGACTCTCAGATGCTATACTGCGGCCAACATAAAGATGACCCGACCAAAGTCGAAGCAGCTAAGCTTTGAGCTAGCGCAGCAAGCTTTGTACGTCGGAACCGAGGACCAAGCCTCGTCACGCGCCGTCAAGATGTGTGTAAGACAAGCACAAAGCCAGCAGCGACAGCCGATGAGCATCATATACTAGGCATGTCTGAAATACTAGGCCCTTAAGTTCTCCCGTTGTTGCGCAGCTTCATGAACGCTCATTTTGCGTTGGTGATCACTTGCTGAAGCTGACGCGGCACGACACAGCCCCCTTGAGATAGAAGATCTGGCGCGGATTAGGCTCTTTATCAAACCCCTGTTCACGTTGATGGTGCTAAGCATGCCTCCGAATAGCCTGTGACAGACGGAGTCGTGCCTTCCCATAGGTACTAGCTTTCCCACGTGTGTTCGTCCGTTGATATGACAGAGCTTATATCTTATTAGTCACGGATGCTTTCCGGCTTGCGCCTCGTACCTCCGGTACAATCTTGTCCTTGGCACAGTCCACTCACATCTAGGGCTGGACCCTATCGTTACGCTTTGTGCGCTTCTCGGAGCTAGAGATATGGCAAGCCATGCCTTTGCTAGCAAGGACGAAAGAACGGTTTCGCTCAACGAGCTTGCAACGAGCTACTGCCGCTCGATCGTCTAAATGGACTCTTAGGCCTGACCTGTCACACTCAAGGAATTGTCTACCTGTTGGATTATCGCAATGTGACAGGTCGGACGGACGAAACAGGTTCTATCGCGTTACGCACAGCACATGTTTCACCCCCCTTATCACAGTCGACGTGTGCTTGGGCTGTGCAATGCCTCCTGAATCATATTCGATGCTCAAGACATGTGCTCAGGAGTGATGAACGAGGTCCACAAGGGCCTACATGTCATCAAGCTAGTTGCTTGAATTCCGCATCGCGACCTACGACCATCCTTCTCACTCGCAATCGTCTGATCTAGTTGCACACTCGATTCATTCTTCTCTCAGCATGTCTGCTATCAGACTACACAGCGTTGACCAGTCGTCCTTTTCGACCAATCTGAATGTGTCGGAGCCATTGCATTCTACGCCAGTCGACAGTCCTTCACCAGGACGACTCGATTCCAACATGGCTTCCGAGGTGACTACACTTAACGCAGAACCTGCAGACAGCCATGAACCTGCCCTACCGCCCTATCATGTGTTCACCCCCGCGATGAAGAACTTCATCGTCTTTAATGTTTCTGCTGTGGCAGCCTTGTCAGGGCTCTCGTCCAATATTTACTTTCCTGCACAGCAAGATATTTCAGTCGTAAGTATCAATTGTGGAACCCTTGGTATTGTGCAACGGTCACTGATAGTGATTCAAGGGCCTCGATATCCCGACAGAAATCGTTAACCTCTCCATAACAACTTACATGATCGCTCAAGGCCTTGGACCATCATTTTGGGCTCCGCTCGCGGATCGTCAGGGCCGTCGCATGACGCTCATCTACACGCTGACTCTCTATGTCGGTGCAAATGTTGCTCTGGCCTTGACTTCCAACAGCGCGATGCTGCTTGCGTTTCGCGCACTGCAGGCCGCAGGAAGTTCGAGCACGATCGCCCTAGGAGCAGGAATCATTGCAGACATGGCTCCGCCGCATGAGCGTGGTGGATACCTTGGATGGTTCTCCGGCGGTGAGTAGTTCTATTATCTGACCATGTGACTCTGAATACTCACGTATTACCAGTTCGACAACTCAGCCTGGCCTTGGGGCCAGTCATTGGCGGGCTTCTTGCAGGATCCGTGGGTTGGAGGTCAATCTTCTGGTTCCTCATTGGTTTCTCTGGACTATGTGTTGTCGGAGTACTTTCACTCATCCCTGAGACACTTCGACGCATCGCTGGGAACGGCGAGCTGCCACTGGAGCATTGGTACTACCGACCTTTGCTCTGGTCATTCTTACAGTGCGGTAATAAGCCGCTCAGCAAGGGGAAAGATCAAGACAATCCCGCAAGACCAAGTGATGAGATTGGACCACCAAAGCCGTTCACATTCACGATCTTCCTCAGACCATTCCAGTTACTGCGTGAGTGGGACGCACTATGTGCACTCTTGTTCGGTGGGTGTGTGTACACAGCATGGAGCATGATGGTCGCCTCTACGACATATCTGCTGAAAGATATCTACCAGTTCAACACGATCCAGTGAGTTTCGTCTCACATAATACTGGCGGTTAGGATCGCGAGGCACTAACGATGAACTAGGATCGGACTCTGCTTCCTCGCCAATGGATTCGGCTGTATCGTCGGCAGCATCACGGCAGGCAGATACCTTGACTATGACTACCGACGCGAAGGGCAGCTCTGGCAATTTGCTAATCACATCCATCCGGATACGCCGATGCCTAGCAAGATCATTCCAGCATCGTTCCCGCTGGAGAAAGCTCGACTTGGGAAAGGATACGTGTACACGACGGTGACATTCTGGTCTTTACTGCTGTTCGGCTGGTCACTCACAGCACCAGGCCCAAGTAATGATCCAAAGTCCCACTGGATTGTCCCACTGCTCGCGCAGTTCTCGGCCGGCTGGAGTGCTACTTCGGTCTTGACGAGCAACAACACTCTTCTCATCGATTCGTTCCCTGCAGAAAGTGCGAGCGCGAGCGCTATGCTTAATCTGAGCCGTTGCCTGATGGCGGCTGCTGGTGTAGCGGGCGTCGACCCGTTCGTGCGGATCTATGGACCTGGTTGGCTTAGCGTCCTACTCGTGGGGATCGTTACGGTCGGCGTTGTGCCGTACAGTCTGCATAGCTACTATGGGCAAATGTGGCGAGAGCAGCGTGCACAGAGGAGCTCTTGCACTGTTAGTGGCTAGCCTCATGTGTCAACATGAGTCCAAGATGTTGTAAACCAGGTGGAAAGCAAAGGTAGTGAAAGAAATTCGATCCTCGATAAACTCATCGCGGATTCGGCATCGTCTTCCTCTTCAGCATCTTCCTGGTCCTCCTCAATGAGCACGTCACCGCTGAGATATTGTATCAACCCTGGACACGCCACCTGAAACTCAGCTCGTAGCGTACTGATCTCGTCCACGTGTTATGGACTAAGAGTATTGTCTCATCCTCCAAAGACCTTTCGTCAAGGATCGCGGAAGTCTTCGTATCAACGGGACGTCCAGTATCTACACGGAGACGTTTCAGGAGTGCAGAGTACTCGCCTGCATCATTGCCCTTGCAGGGCGATGCATGGTCGCTGGGACCGAAATAGTCTCTGGGTCTAGCGTTAACGGTGTGCTTGTAAGTTATGCTATCCACGGAATTGAAGTAATCGAGTGCCGCATGAACTGGAGGATTATCTCTGCCGAAGAAATGACTATCAGAAAATGTCGTTTCATCTGCAGAGGCTTGAAGTCAGTACAGTTCGTTTACGCAGTAATGCAGGCAGTCATACTTCAGCGCTTGCGTTCGCTACACAGCAGATAATTAAGAGCCGCAGATTCGGCACAGTGTCGACCTACACTGGTGACGCCCGCCGATGACTCTGCGATTGCTGGCTGCAGCTTCAGCTCCTGCTGTAGATGAAATTCAACCTGCTGATGGGCATGTTTCAGAGCTGTTACTAGGGCAAGCTGGCTAGCAGGCGACGAGGAGATGGCGTGGGTTTGTTGAACTTGGAGGTATCATCTTAGTGAGCGATAGAACACTATGGCTTCTTAGAAGTGCAATTGGAACGCTGTGAGTGGGCTGTGGAAACTCTATGATAGTCGCACAGCTCGATTGCCAAGGCTCTCTGTTTGTGGAACGCGTGAGCCAGAACGCGCGACGCGTTTAGGTGGGCACAACTTGGGACACGGTAGGCGTGAAGGTGCAATCTCGCACAGATGGTCGATTATCGAGAGTGGCAGTATGAGGATGATGCAGTGCAAGGGGTGCAAGGGGTGCAAGATGACGGATGGGACCCTATCTCCGATTTCCGGAAGGACCGTGAAAATTGTGGACAGCATAGACTGTGGGACAGCGGTCGCAATGACTGCGGCCCTCATGCAGAGGTCAGTGCGAAACGTTGATGGGGCCTGGCGGCACGACTGAGGCGGGTGAAAAACGACGGGGGTGCGCGGGCGCACCAATAGCGTCCGGCTGGCTTCTGATTGCGAGCAAGCCGGCATGTCATAGCTTCGGCAAGATCGTACACCGTAGAAAGTCGCATCACGCGCAGCGAGTCCAAGATGTCAGGCAATAAACGCCTGATGCACCGATGGATGACCGTTCACTCGCTAGACCTATATCGGCAACTCGATAACAGTGAGCACTTTTCTTTCGCCATGGGACATGGTATCACGAAAAGACTCAGGTACGAAAGTGACAGCGACTGTGAGCTCAGTAAAAGATCTGCATGTCAGAAAAGATGATGAAGACGGATGTTGTTTCCCTAGAAACAGCTTTGCCCGTCAATATTCTGCTGACGGACACGACGTCCATTGTCCACTAGTGTGAAAGTCGCACAACACCGCAGACTCATTCGTCATTGGCTGTAAGTACGATGCGGTCCAGTCCGTGCGTGATATATCTCCAGGCTATACGAACTCGCATCAGATTGGCTCGTTCTGCGGGAAATCATCGCTTATACGTCACGCGCTGCCCTAGATCAGGTCACTTTCCCTTCAGACCAGTTCTCTGGTCATTCAAGTATATTCATTTGAAGTCCGACTGAACACCATGTATACTGTCCCGCGATCCAAGTCCTGGTGCCTACAGATACCGGGCCATCGCCGACGCAGGAGCCAATCGATATGTCGTAAGCTCTACTGTCCCTTCAGCGCACCACTGCCTCAGACTGATATTCAAACAGGAAGCCGATCCACCCTTTGACCGTCCACTTCCCAATAGCTTTCCTGTCGCTTGGCTATGGTCTTGACATCCTGCGCAGCCTAGAACACAAGCTTCCTGATGTTATCGCCAACTCTCTTCCGCCAAGCCACGATCTCTCGCGCGCCACATACTACCTGCTGTTCCTCGGCCTGATTGCTTCCGTTCCCGCAGTCATTTCTGGAGGACAGCAAGCTGTGCGACTGTCGACTAAGCAAAGCATTCACGAGGCTGATGGCAAGACACTAAGGGCAAAGTTCAAGGCTGTTGTTGCTCACGCTGCCATGAACTATCTGGTGCTCGCACTGACCACGTATTTCTGGTGGTCATGTCGTCAGCAAGTTGGTGGCATTGTGGTTAGCAAGCCTGTTGCAGGTACCTTGGTCAATGCTAAAGCGATCTATGCATCACAGATTTGGCAGATGCTTCTCGATCTTGTTGTATTGGGGATGCTTTTCTTCGCTTCCAGCATTGGAAGCGCACTTACTCATAACTATGGGGTGGGGTTTGCGCCTATGATCAAAGCTAGCGACGGAAAAAGAGCGCGGTAGGGAGCGAAAACAGTGCTCTGATTGTGTGACCCGAATGAGCCTGTTGCTGCTGACGAGGGAAACCAAGATGTAGCGTAGATTTGTATGCGCCTAATCAAGTCTGCAAGCCCACTTGACATAGTCTTCGGCTACCTCATCTAATATAGATTGCATATCCTTAACTTCTAATCTCGTCTCCTTGTACTCTCTGTCCAGTTCCTGTTGCGTCTTGTTGGGTTTTTCCCTCTCTGAAGAGAATGCTGTCAATTGAGCAGCGCGCTTCGGGTGCGTGGCGGCTGCGAGCCCGATTCCACTGGCGAAGAGAAAGGACTCGCCCGGACAGTCAGCTGGGGAATGATACACGCCAAATTCCTCAGCTTTGATCAGTTCCTCCGTCGTGTCGATATTGTATAGCTGCTCAAACATAAGCCAAGGCTCGCCGGTGTGCGTGATGCCACGGTATGCCCGATGCTCCTCGGGCGTGAGTCGCCGCTTCATGTCTTCGCGAACCGTGGCCTTATGTTTCTCAAGAGAGGCCACGAGTCCAACAGTAGTCCGCAAGGCAGGAATCGACCTCATGATTCTAATCTGGCTGTCTGATGCTACCATTGTTGTGAGTGGTGACTGGAGCCCTCGAATCAATGTTGAGAAAATCGTGGTAGAATGGCGATGTAGTGGCAGAGAAGACCCTGGTTTTGAAGGAGGATGTCCATCGAGTGGTGAAGCAAATCGAGCTTGTGGCGAATGGCACCGCGCAGATCCTTGATTGGTGCGTTTTACGAGCGGCAGTCAACTGACCAATCCATTCCGCATTAATTCAAGCTGACGTCACCAGACACAACGTGTCTCCATCGGCAGGGCATCTTACGCCGCATACCCGACGTTGAAAAAGTCTTTGCATTCCTTCAAAAGTCGCGCGCGCAGCACCGGTCCAGTTATTCAACATGGAGACACATACATAGAGCGGGACGCGTCGAACGTGCATTTGTCTTGCACACTGACTGGGTAAGCTGATGCGTTGATAATTGTGCAGTAATTCAGATCTTTCGAGAACTCCAGTGGGGTCGGAAAATTCCGAGCATCAAGGACGCAGCTCCATCCTTATTACGAGAATTTCAAAAGGCAAACTCGCTCGAACATCGCGACACATCATTTGAGCCAGAATTTCAACCTGTCGGTATCATTGCATCCAGTGCTGATTCACCAGCCAGACACTGTTTCTTTGCGTTTGGCAAGCTATTCACTTGAACGTGCCTCCCCCCGGAGAGACTCAACGCAAGCAAATTCTTCATAGATTGCAATGGTCTATCCTAACAGTCTTGGCGCCAGAGTTGGTCGCATTGAATGCTTGGTAAGTCACATGTGAACATGGGATGAAATGATCCTCGACATATGTCATACAGGCTGTGTCCAGTTCAGCTTCCGCATTGGACAACAAGCATGCCTTGCACTCTATCACTCCACCAGTACATCCTCACGGACTTCTTGCTCATCAGGCTACAATATCGGTCTGCAAAGCTTCTGACGCAGACGGCGAACCGGTCGAGGAAGTGTCTTTCGCCCAAGCACAGAAAATCCAATTGGCTCTTTGAGAAGCTGGGCTTCGGGCTTATCAAAGTTCTGAGTATCCCAGATAGACTGAGGATGCAGCTTGTCGATCGTGAAGAACTGCAGAGATACGCGGAAGAACAGCGCCAATTGGAACTGGACCGTAGCTTAGCTCGAATGACCGAAGATCAGCCATTGTGGACCATAGATATGGCATTCTACGCTTTGAGTGGTGGCGGCGTGTTCCAGAGCAAATATACGACAGGGAAAACGCTTCGTGCTGAGGCAATCAGGTACCTGGCGCGACATGATGCAAAAAGTCTAATCCCTCTTCAAAAAGCCGTCTTACAAGACCCGAGCAAAGCTGATGGAATTGCAAAAATCATCCCATGCCTGCAAGCGCTGTGGTTTGGCTTGCAGTGTTTTTCACGTGTAGTGGAAGGCCTGGCGATCTCTTTACTCGAGCTGAATACTTTGGCACATTGTGTCTGTACTCTTTTCATCTACTTTTTCTGGTGGCACAAGCCGTACGACGTCCGAGTACATGTTCTCATCGAAAGTAGTGCACTCGACCATGCACTTCTCATTGAGCGCGCAAGGACCGCAAGTGCCCGACAGCTCTGGAGAAACACGCTGCGACAGATCGTCGTAACCATAGAAGAGCTCAGACATGACGGCACAATGATTCGTATCACTAGTGGTACAGCTTGGGCAGATGAGGATCAAGACACTCATCGAACCCATTATAGAGAGGGTCTTCAACTTGTCGAAGTCGGAAAATCACTGCCAGGTACAGGATTCATCTTGGCACACGATGTTACCAATCTAGTGGCCGTCCATGTATCAAGGGACCTGCTCAATCATTGGCAGGAGCTCTGGAAATTTAGAATCGAAAGCCAATTTTGCGACTTGCCGGAGGCGATGGTGAAGCTTGTCCGAGATGATCTGCAATGGTGTCCGCCTCGTATCCGCAATCTGGATTTCGATGGAATCATGGACCATATATCAAGCTCAGATGTTGGACCTGTTGTGCCAGCGGCAATGATCCTGGCATTTGCTCTCTATGGAGGACTGCACTTACTTGCTTGGTTCTACCGGTTCAGGACTAGGACGGAAGACGTGCTCTGGAAAGCTTCCTCTATCCTAGCAGCTTCTTCCGGCCTGATCATGGTTATTCTACATATGATGGACAGAATCGACCGACGGTCACAATCGCGGTCGCAAACGACAGTAAGCAACAGCGTCTTATTTTGTCTGGCTATGGTTCTCTTGCTGGGCATCTTGAACCTCACTGGAAGGTCTTATCTGGTCGTTGAGAGCTTCTACTCTGTGCCGAACTCGCCGTTATCGGTATATCAGATGCCAACATGGACAGCTTACTTCCCTCATATATGAATGCCACAGCGCATCTATGCCCGTGGCTCACTGGGCAATTCGTTATCTCTCAGGAACCTTCCTGTGCGGTTCATGAGCGCCTGCGCGATCAGCGAATAAAGATGATGTAGATTCTGGGGAACGAGGCGTTACTGGATTGAAAGCAGAAATTGCATCATATTCGCAGGCACCGCAGTCACGCATTGTTCTCCGACGTGATAGCAGCGTATTTGCCATGGTTGACAATACGAGAATGCGTGGGAGTCGTATGATAAAGATGATCGGACAAGAACTCTGGGCATAACGTTACACGTAATAATTGGACGGACACCAACGTCGTGCCTGGACCTGAGATCCCTGGTGCACGCACTTCTACCGCATACTCAGCCCCTTCTCGGCTTCTCAGCAGCAGTAAAAGCGCCAGCTGTGGAGAATCTCAACTGATGTTGTTCAGCACGGCAAAAGCGCTGTCGATCGGTGCAGTGCAGTGAAACATTCGACTCGAGGTCAAGGGTTTGAGCTCGAGCTTCCGCGGTGGTAGCTAGACAATCTTGAGCGCGGGTTGCGAAACAATCAATCCTCTCCATGTTTGGCAGAAAAGCGCAGAGTTTGCTTTCATCCACGGAGGATTCGATCTGAAAAGCATGGCTTGTCTTGCGTATAGCTGGTGCGGTCCACGATGATTCCCTTGAACTTCTGAAGAGCCCATCAGAGGAAAAGCTGGCGACTCTTGCAGGCAGGTTTTTGAGATCAGATGAGAGGGCCGCATTCGAGAAAACGCAAGCCCAGGAGCACAAGGCTTCAGTGATCAGTACAAGGGCTGGACAGGGGCGACAAATGCATTGCTTCATGCTTTAGGCGATCCACGTTCAAGTTGTTTTGGCTAGCAACGGCTGCAAAATCAGTTCGTTGAGCCAAGGTCGACAATTCACGTCTCCAACGCTGTCTCGATAATGTATCATCGAAGCTCACTGAAACTACACGATCATGTTGTAAATACACTTGTGCTGTGACTCGGCTGCTTGTTTCGGGTCCGCGAGTGCTGTTTCACGCACTGTCCACATGGTCTTGACTGCTGTGTGACCTCAACTCATCCACAACTCCAACCCTAATGATATATAACCAAGAGCTTGACTACTGTTGGAACTCTGTCGCCTCTAGTACACTGTAATTGATCGAATAAATTTGAGGAGCTCACGCCTTCGCAGTCATGGTTGGAATGGACAAGCTTGAAGAACAGAAATTGATCTTGATGTAGCTCCGAAACACTGTTCTATAGATTTGAGCTTCAACCTGAAAATTGATCACGACAGTATGATACATGCGAGATCAACGGACAGCACTAAAGAAACGTATGCAGCCAGCTAACGATAGCGATACAGCTAACTTACAGAGTGTTGAAGCTCGAGCTGGCCTGGCGAGGCGAGCTTATTGCAGCTGAGGCGAAGTGCATATCTACCCCTCTTTCTGCATGCTCTTGGCGAAAGACAAGGGTCACCTCCCACGACCGGTGGATCAGCTGTAGTGCGTCCTGGTAGAAGCTCTAGACTTATCTCCTGTCTAGCAAGGCATGTTCGTGCCAGAAAGCAAGTGCTTTATAATGTCTGGAACTCACAGAATTCATCCTGAAGCTGAGGAAAACTCGCATATCTCACTTGTCGACAAGATACTAAAAATTGGACGCCGGCAGAGCCCTAATAATAAATCGGGAATCTGATTCGAAAACTTGACTTGCTTGTGGACAGACACAAACCACCCAGAGACGCTGCAAATCAAGCAAGGCGTCCCTAATGGTTGCGACGACGGCGGCTTCATCGCGGTATCGTACTCCTTCAAGCACACTCCTGGACTTGAGTGCGATCGCAAGGGCAGATACATCATCGTTGGGCCGTTCGGTGGATTTGTCCGCCGGAGCAAAGTTCGTGACGTGATGCTTTGCAGAATCCTTCGTTACGCAAAACACAAAAACGTGTGCCGGTTCTGGATCGACAAGGAATGCAGCCCTGAGAAAGAATCGAGTGAGAAGCAGACCACTATGGATTCCATGGATCTCTTGTACCGTACGAGCGGGCATCCGATCGGGCTCTTGGCAGTCATTCTGGAGACTCAGACTGAGGTCAACCATCTGCAGACACTCATGTTGGGTCATGCGATTGTCAGAGGCAGCGAGGACGAATATCCCAGGCTGAAATACTCGACGACGTCCCACGAGTCATTGGGAATTTTCGATGTTCTTGTTCACCTGCATGCCGACCGATGGTGGACAAGAGCATGGATTTTTCAAGAAGAATACCTGTCATCGACACATATGCAGATATTGATCCAACGCGAGGCAGGGCTAGTCGCGAGGCGTCGATTTGGTTCTGTGCAAGGGGAGATTTGTCTGAATGCCGTGGAGTTTCGCACTCAGGCCACGCTCTTTCTGCTTGCCTTCAAGTGGGAGGCCCGCCGCAACTTTGCGAAGAAGTGCGCTACAATGCTCAAGACGTTTGGACGATACGATATACAATATCGCTTCCAGCATGACTCCAAAAGGAAAGCTATGTCAGCAAGGAATTTTGCTGACGTGCAACGGAGGAACGTGGACAGAGAGTTTGATCGCCTGCCAATCATTGCAAACAGTTGCAATTACGCGATCCGTTTCGCATCCCAAGAGATGTCCAAAGGAGAACATGATTTGAAGCTTTGCTTGCTTACTATGAGTCTGCTCAATGGGGAACTTCTTCGCGACAGCCGGAATATCCAAAAACTGCCAGCAGAGATGGACATCACCAACTACATGCAGTATATCACCTTCAACAAATTTGACCTGCCCGTAACAAAAAGACGTTTATCGTACCTGAAAGCTTGCCGACTCCACCAGGTGTCTCTGAAAAAAGCCGGGATCTGTACAGAAGGATTTATATGGATTGTCAAAGATGCCATACTACCATCTCAATGGCCCAATTGTCCTCAAAGGAGTCGAAAGCGCCTCAAGACTGGACTCAGGAACTTTCAGCGTGATCGCCTTCTTCAGTTAGCTGATATGTTGGACAAGTTTTGCGCTGAAAGGCTGGCATTTTCAATACGAAGGTATCTCCAAACTGATTTGATCTTCAAGAGCCTCACGGCAGCAAAGAAGCATATGGATATCATGGCGGGATCGATAGTAGGAGCCATGGAGGCTGGCACTCCTCTACAAATAGCGGATGGCTCGAGCGAGGCCTGTGGTATATTCGTTGGTAAGCATGACCGGAACATGAAGATCTTCACTTCCTGGCACGCTGGTGTCGATGTGGACAGCAGGTGGCGCCAGAGTCACGTGTCGCTTGGTGTTGAGGTCCAGTATAGCACGGATACGCCATTAATGGACACCGTCAAGTGGGTCAACGGACTGGCTTTCTTCAATAAAAGTGAGCAAATACCAGTCATCTTCAAATGGCCACGTATATGGGTCGAAAAAACCTATCCATAGTCCGTTAGACACGAGTCCGGGAGCAAAGCTTGTTCACCTTCGAGATCGTGGATGCTCTAATGATGCACGTCAGAAGAGATCGACAGAATGAATTGCTCAATCAGCCTGCACACGCCTTTGAATTTCTTGCGCATTTCGAGACTTGGACAAACCTGTTGATGAAGACTTTGTGTGAGCCTTACGTAGGGCTGTCATCTCTGATGATGTAATACAAGCAACATAATCGATGTGGACCGCACGAATAGCGAGACCTGGATGATTTTGTCCTTCGACGTAGCACGTAAGCACTTTCTCAATCGCTGCGTTGAACAATCTTCACACATCAGGAATGGTATCTCTGGGACTCGAGAATCTTGCAACTGATGCCAACCTAGAGAGCGTGGTACCGTACACGGCGATATTTGCTACATACCCTCTGCATACCTAAGTTTTGCATGTATGTACCTTCATACATATACATCTGGTAATGTCCGATAGCTTCGGTAGTTCGATTTCTCGATTCCTCATGATAGGTGTCGAAACACACTTATAAATCCATCTCAGATTCCGTCTCGTCGTCTTCTGCTCTATGCACGTCTGATCCATGCCCATTCGAGATTTTCTTTCTCTTCATGGCCACCACGCTTGAAATTTTGCGTTGCTTCGCGTGGTTTTCCTTTGGAAGTGATGATATCCTGTTTCGCTTTGTCTGACTGACTTGGGTCACGTCCGGTTGTACTGCACCAGAGTTTGATGGCGAGGCGTCGATGTTCGTCGCATTAGGTTGTGGACTGCTCGATGCCGAAGGTTCTCGTGAGATGATGACTTCAGGTGGCTGACTTCTTGATGCCGAGGACTCTCGTGGTTGCAGGAACACAGATTCTGGTCGTGCAACCTGCTTGAGCCGAACAACATCCAAGTCAACGTTCTGGTACCTCCTCCATTTCGCAGTCAGCTCCCCATCCTGGAAGACTTTGTCGAAGGGTGTGTTGTGCAATTGTTTGACGACGCGTCCGTCCTTGGCGAATATCGCATGGAACGCCACAGATAATCTAGACACTTCCACGTACAAATACACGTGACACACCCTTTTGCCGGACATGACAGTTGAACGCGGCAGTTGCTGCTCAAACCTCCCAAACTCGGTCACTTTGTCGACATCCGTATAAGCAAAGTTCTCAGCATTCCAGCCTTGGATGACGGCTTCGTCGGAAACTCCGGCCGGCGTGCCAAAGACTGACAGGTCAAGCGATGGAGGCTCATCGTCAATGGCACTGAGCTCAAAATGTATGGGATGTGATGCTGAAACCCTGTCGCGTACATTCGCCGTGTTGTTCGTGTCTTGCCCTTGTGTGCATATTCGGACTACGGTATCCGGCTCTTCCTCATCTGTGCTTTCGTCTGGATCGCTCCTCAGCCACAATGACACTGGTACCTCGTCCACGGCAAGAATCTCAGGTTTGTCTGCGATGCACATCAGACCTGCGAGGACAGCGGTGCTACAATGGTTGTCAGTGACTGCTTTGACCTCCGTCCCTGTCTGCACGTACATGTTCATCTGCTTGTCCTCATATACTGTCGCGGCAGGAAAGTCCTGGCTAATGAGTTTTCGGAAAGCTTTGAGCAAGGTAGGGCTTCGTGACCCGCGACCAGTCAATAGCACGTGGACCCCGACATCATTTCCGAAACGGGCGGAAAGCTCATCAGCGTCTGTGAGTGTTGGTCGCGCGAAATTAGGGCGGCGCCGATCTAGGCTGCAATTGGCCAACTCGGCGCGACCCATGACTGTCTCCCATTCATCTTCTGTAAGTCCACACCGCGAAGATATCTTAGCTTCTGGCTCCGGTTTGTAGTACTCGTCGATGCACTCAGAGATTTCCCAGACGTTGCTCTCGGCAGACATGGCGCCATTGGCCCTGTTGATTGCTCGCACTGCATCCTCCACGGCCATGTTGATCTCTCCAGCACCTGCGGGATAATCCTTCCATCGATGCACCTTGTATCTCGGTCCAGCTGCGACCTCGGCCAAGCCAACATTCTGTCTAGTGTGTCAGATCTGATCTATGAGTTCAAGGGTTGGAAGCATACCATGCCAGAATGACCACAATCAACCACCACATACACCCCTTCAGCTGATGCTCTGCCAGTATCACTAGAAATTCGGCCTATGATGCTGCTCAAGCACTCATCCACATGTTCGAACTGGGCATCAGTCCTCACGCTTTTCAAATTGAGCATGAGCTCTTGTACATTACGGTTGGGCCAGCGATCGCTAATGTTTATGTATATCTTGAACACCTCGTCTCTCCCTCCGATGACCTCACTTATCATGTGCCGGAAGAACGCGATCGCTATCTCTTTGGAAGTCATGCCGAGCGCTCCCGCTTTCTCTTTCTGAAGATCTAACGTTCGCTGGACGTCGGGAGTTGTTCCTTCGTCCGTAAAAACCAATTTCGGATATGCAAACATCTCCCAATCACCGGGGTTTCGCTTCCGAGCCCGCACAGCCGCGTGGCCATGGAGTATCTCCCTATCCTCTCCCCTCTTGCGTATCGCTGTCATAGCCGGTATCGCCTCCGCGCCTCCTACACTGCTTGCGCTGACACCTTGTGCCCATCTGACGAGCTCCCATTCACCACCCAGCTTCTTCACCATCGCTTGGCCGTTGGAAGCGCCGAGCTCGATTGCGGCAGTCCATGTTGCGCGTTGGACTGTTTGCGGTCGGGGTGTGGGTGTGGGTGTGGCCTTATGGTGAGGCCTTGACGTCGGGATGTATTTCGTGCGCGCCATGAGGTCGCTAGTCTTCACGCTGGGACGAAGAGTGGGGTGCAGTGCCTAGCGTTTGCGACAAAGCGCGTGTGCATCGCTTCAACGAGACGACGCATTGGATGCGGTGCACGGAGGTCTCACGGGTTGCTATAGAAACGATCCTGGGCTTGACGTTTTGCGTGGCAGCACGCGTAACATGCAGACTGGACGCAGCGTGCATACTGGCCTACACAAAGCAGCCTTAATGTGTTCAGATCAACCTAGCACATTCAAACAAGAATCACCAATACTTGTTATATGCTCAGATCAATCACTTGGGCTGCAAGTTGAGTTCACTCTTGCAACTCGAACCAGTTTGTTGACGTGAATGGTTGTTCTTGAGTGCGCTGTAGCGAAACAATGCGTTATGGAGACTTGCGTAGGCTGCATACCGGCTGCGCTTCGCATACTGGTTCTGTTGTAAATGCTTGTCCGGCTGCTACTGTCTGCCGCTCGATACACTACTCAGCAATACTGGCTACTGAGCAATCGCGTCTCGTACATCTCTGTGTATAGCTCTACCCTCCCATTTCAGAAAGTATAAACAATCATGACGACACCTGCTAGTAGCTCGTCCTCTACATCGTCTCTGCTCTCAATCGACCCTCACTTGGGACGGAGCTTTTTCAGGCGTTTCTCCACAACGAGGGAGTCTTATGATAGGCCGAAAGAACGAGAGGTCCTCGCCACTATCTCTGGAAGCACCGCCTGGCGACGCGTGGGAAAGCCTTATTTTCGACACGATGTGATCACAGGCATAGTCTTTTTTCTTTTTTTTTCTTTCCTACTGCATTCAAGCTAAATAGCTTATGGCACGTCGGCTATCTTCTCGACAATCTCTATGACTTCTATTTGTGCTCCCGCGTCTCTCTTCATCGTACAATCCTCCTCGCCGTCCCGACTCCACCAAGCCGCTACAGCTTTTGGGCTTCGCGCCCTCCTAAATTCTTGCCGTCATCACACCGCGACTCGTCCTCTACTCTCCGTCATCTCCCACCATCTCTTATCCTTCATCCGCTCCCCGATCTAGCTGTTTGATGTCCCAGTAGTCTTCCTTGTTCCCTTCTTTGACCAGTGGTCGGCCCACTTCTGTGTTTCCGATAAAGCGAAGGACTTCTGCTGTGGCTGCTTCTCCGAACATGGTCATCAGGTCTACTTCATCCCGCATTGCACTGATAGGGATCTCCATCGCGCGCATCCCCCTCATCATACAGTCTCGCTGTCTTCGCCACTTCCGACAACGTAACAGAAGGTGAGCAACTGTTTGGCCGCTGTCATCACACCACCAGCATCTTGCGTCTTCGACTTTGCCGATCCTGAGCAGGTGGGCGCCAGTGACCGCGTGGCCAGACTTGAGCTGCAGGTACCGCGCTGCCACCGACTTCTTTGCCTTTGCGATGTCTTCGTTGGACTTGGCTCTCGGCTTCCACCTTGACTCGACGGCTTGCTTCACGTATGACAGTGAGGCCGATCGCATGTCTTTGGGCTGTTAATGTTGCCTGCTATGCCGACTTGTATCATCCTCGAGATGAGCTTCTGTTTGTTGACTCGATCGAAAGCGCCTTTGACATCCAAGAGCAGTGCTAGCGCCACTCGTTTCTGGCCCCATGCATTCTCGGCTTTTGCAACCAGTTGAGCCACCGCATCTGACGTTCTCCTTCCTCGTCGGCAGCCGAACTGCCCTCGGTGAAAGATGTCATTTGTTTCACAGTAGGATGCGATCCACGTTGCGACTGCCCTCTCGACCACTTTTCCGAGGCAGCTGAGCAGGCTGATGACTCTGTATGCTTTGGTGACGCTGTACGTGGGTTTGCCCTGTTTGCGCAGGAGGATGCCTTTCGCGGTCTTCCACGTGCAGGGATGATATCCCGTTCGAATACAACCTTGCACGAGAGCTACCACTCGGTCTTCTGCCCACCGCCACAGTAGTTTCAGCGCTTTGAAGCCAATTCCGTCGATGCTGGGGGCTTTGTTGACGGCCTGTGTGAACAGAGCTTCGCGGACCTGTTTTGCACTCACGCCCGCACTCGTATCTGGAATCCGTATGTCTGAGTTGTCCATCGCTTGAGGAGGGAATGCTTGTGGCATGAATATCTCTTCTTTCTCCTCTGCCGTCGCCGCGATCGTGTCCGGCTGGCCATCAATGCCCGCCACCTTGATCGCTGGCGTGTATGACGGCACCTGCGGCTTGGTGTACCTGAGCGCTTGCCAGCACCTTCCAGGATCAGCTTTCGCTTCCAAATCTTTTCCATCGTCTGGTAGGACGCCCTCGAGAAAGTTTTCCCAGGCCAGTCTCTTGGCTCTTCGGACAAAGGTGTAGTAGTCGTTCCTCACCCTGCGGCACTCATCAAAGCAGATGCGGTCGTCGTTGTAAGCACGTCTAGCTTTTGCGAATAGCTTTCTCTGTTGCTTAACCTCATCGGTCCACCAGCGTTTTGATCGCGGCCTCGGCACTTTGCCAGCGGCGTGTCTGTCAAGCACGGCTCGTAGGCTGTCTTGTATCCATTGCGCTTCGGCTTCGAGCTCAGTCAGTGTTGTGGCCCACGCATCGATCAGTGCTCTTCCTTCACTCAGCTCCAGCCAATATTCGCTTGCGGCTTCGAGTGCCCGCTCTTCAGCACAAAGCTTGTCGATGTTCCAATTCTGTGCCGCGTCCATCTTCCGCTTGAGAACGACTGCTTTGAGTGGCGTCCACTCAAACACGATGACTTCGTGGTCAGATGTTGTGGTCAGTGACTCGTCGATCTCCCAAGTGGCAAGTTCTCCGACCCCGCAGGTACTGAGGGTCAGGTCGATTATCGACCGGCAGCTCTTCCCGCGTCTCGTGGCTTGGTAATCATTGTTGTTGATGAGCAGTCCGTGTCTTTTGATCAGCCGCTCGACCGTCGCAGCGTGTTGTCTTCCCAACACCCATGGATCCCACGCCGGGCTACGGGCGTTGAAGTCGCCAGCGAGAATGGTCCTGCCCTCGATTAGCCTCGACATGTTCATGTGGTCGATCGCGTATCCGCCACCCTGGACTCTGGCTCTATTGTAGATATTGATAAGCCTAGTCTTTCGAACCTTCTTGCGATTCATTGTCTCCCAGACGTCCAAGCACTGCACGTGGGGGCTGTCCACTAGGTCCGTTCTCTCCTCGAAGACGTACTGATCTAGCGCCACGTTTCGGATCGCTAGTGCTACCCTCGTGTCCTTCTTTGCGCATTCTGGCCACCGAATCTGGAATCCCGGATGACCGATCACGTGTTTCTTGCCCACGCACGGCTCTTGGAGGCACGCTACGTCTGCTCCTCTCTCGATGGCCGCCTCGAGTGCGGCTATCGTTGACACGGCCGTGCCATTGCAGTTATGTTGTATCACTATCATCAACGGACATGTGCGTCGGGTCGCTGGATTCGAAATTCCGGGCCGCCTTTGCGACCAACTTCGCCCTCGGCCGGAGTTCTCTTGTCGGTTGGGGTGATGGTTCTGGTGTACTCATCTCTGAGGATATTGGGATCATCTGTGTTGGGATGATTTCATCCGAGTCAGCGGGTGTCATCGCCATTTCCATCTGATCTCCGCCTGTTGTGAGATCCTCCCCTTCTGCTGCCAGTTCCATCGCTGGTGGACTGCTGCGCATCTCGGCTTCCTTCTGCCTGCGTGAGTGTCGGCTTGACCTCCTTTCGGGGCATCTCGGCGATGTCGCCGGGTGTGGTCCTTTGCAGTTCGCGCATTTCGCCCCTCGGTGCTCACATGGCGCTGACCTTTTGCTGCATCCTTCTGCTTTACATTCGTGCTTGTCATCGGTTCAATCTGCTCTCGTGCTACGTCCAGTCCGCCTTCGCTCATGTACCGGTCTAGCTCGACGCCGTGTACGCGCAACTTGAGCCACCTTTCGGTCTTCTCCATGTACGCAACCTCCGGGTCCAGTTTCTTAATGGCGGCCATAACAATAGGTGCGTATTCGAGCAGCTCTTCCGCACTTGCGTTCTCGCTCATCACGCCTGTCAGGTTGCCTTTCTCGGTGTATCCCATTTTGATCAGTCTTACCGTCACGTGGGCTCTCTCGTGGGCCAGGGCCTTGCTGACCTCGAACATGATGTCTCTAGGGTCACAGCAATGTGACTGTACATTCCTGACAAACAGGACTCGTCTCTGGCCTCGCGGATGTTTCCGCACGTTCTTCTTACCTTTCGTGACTGTGGTCCAGCCGTTACCTGTCCCGGGCTCAGCGATGCTGGCCCAGCTTATCTGTCCCCTCCGGGTATTAGGAGCGTTTGTTGTGCCTTCTTGAGGGGCACGCTTCCCCGACTGTGGCGTTATGACCCTTGTTGCGGGGCTTTCCTTGTTGGCTGGCCTTTGTTGCAGGCTCTGAAGTATCGCGTCCGCTCGTCTGTCTGCCTCAGCCTGAATGCGTGCTTCTGCTCCGGTCACCAGCTGCATTAAATTTAGCTCAACTTTTTGAAGTTGCTTTTCTATTTCTGTCCGAATAGCCTTCACGTCATGCGAGCATTCTGCGACTGCTGCCCTGGGAGCATCAAAGCCGCTTAGTGCTTCTGCGATCATGTCTTGCATCGCGTGCAAGAGCGTACCTGCGTCGATGCTGGCGTCGAAACCCACATCTGTTCTCCTCTTCTTTTGGTATGTGACCCCCTTGGCCTGGCTTTGCCGTCTTTCATCTCCTTGGATCCCGCTGAAAAAAACCGGGGAGGAGAAATGAAACTGGCTTTCAATTGGTCCGCTGGCTTCCCCACGGGTCGTGGACCCCTGGACGTCACTTGAGGCTGTCCCTCCACCATCTTTGCTGAGTGGTGACATGCCCGCCAGCGAGGCGCTGGGATACTGACCGGGTGCAATTGATCTGCTTATTTTGTGCTTTCAAATGATGTCAAAATTGACCCTGCCCTTGACAAAGTCGAAAAGAAGTCCGCGCCGCTAACAAGAATTATAGAGAGTTCTTTCGAATAGTGGAGCCAGCCTAACCAGAAAGCCGCTTATCCGCAATCGGCAGATGGGGATTGATTACTTAAGTGCATTACCAATGAGTACTGCTACGGAGTTAAGCTTCCGCAGGATGAGGAGAACGACTACCTGGTCGCGTAGCTAATTAGGCGAGTAGGTGATTAAGGAGGGAGATTGCGTAAAAGACTAGCAGCGCTATAGCTATGCCTGCCAGATTGACGATGACTACGACTCAAATAGCTCTCACGACGATCTGCTCGCGCCTGCTAGAGAATAGATTCGAAATGAGTAAACTGTTAACAAGCTAGTAGCTTCACTCGCCCTAACATCTGCCAACACTTTCTAAAGAATGACGTATTGAATAAAACCTGAATACTGGATAATGGGTACCTAAATTGAATTGAATCTAAATACGAGTTTATGAATCTGAATATTCAGATTCAGAACACTATGGCGCTAGCGATCGAGCTCTTCCCGCCGTTATTCGCTGATTGTAATGTATGAATCTACGTTGACGTCGGTGAAGTACCCAGCGATGTCGCCATCGAGTTCGGGCCGGTGGTGACGAGCTTAGACAGCTGCTCATCGCCCTCCACGAGAACAAGGGCCATTCCGCTCTGTAAGGGACGTGTCAGTCAACGAAAGCCTGCGTTACGTAGAACGAGCAAACTCACTATAAGGTGCCACTGTATGTGACAGTGGAAGATCCATGCACCGGGAACATCAGTTACATATCTGCAAGTGATCAGTCTTTAGCTATCATAGCTCCCAGGCGAACGGATGCAGGGTTTCCAGACTTACCTTATCACTGCCCAGCCAGATGATGGCAGCAGCACCGTGTCACGATAGGGCGGGTTGCGCAGGTTAAGTATCGAAGGCGGTGAGTCCTGGACGGATGCGTACGGGTATTGACCGTTACCAGTTCCCAAGACCCAGAACTTGTGGCCATGCAAATGCATCGGATGACCCATCTAAAATGGGTTTCAGAGTCAGAAACGTATGCTACAAGTGTCGGTGGTCTGCAGTACGCGCAAACCGTACTTACTGAGCCCATCGACTGGTCCGAGACTTGCATGATGATATCGACTATGGCGTTAGAAGGTATATGCAATGTCGTGCCTACGTTCCACCCGTCCGAGATGCGGCCATAAATCACGGGTATGGTAGCTTCCGCGTACGGCACTTTGTCGATAACCCACACCACTGGGTCAGTCTGGTTGATGTTGAAGGTCTTCGTGACATTGGCCGCACCGTTTGGCGGTGGGTAAGGCGTATATGGCGCAAGCATTGAATTGTTGAGTACCGACGCGTCAGCCTTTGCACTTCCGTTCATCAGCATCCAGATGCACTGTGTGTCATCGTACATAGTTGTCGAGCTGTTGTTGTTACCCACGTCCGTCTACCTCTTGTTAGTCCCAATGTAGTGCCGGCCATAAACTTCGACCACATACCTGGTAGCGGACGATCGCTTGATCCTCCATCACCTGCTGCTCTTTACTAAGAGAGAAAGACGCGAAGCGGAGGTTATAATCAGCGCGAGGATGATCGAGCCGGATCATGACTGAGTATCGCTCGCCTATAATGATAGGGAGTACCTGGATTCACATCCCATCAACGTCGATCCTGAATGAGGAAATGATGATACTGACCTTAACTTCTTGCATCTCTACGTACGGACCATCAGCTGCGTAGACGAACATAGTGTGGGCATCAAGCGAGACATGCAACGTACTCGCCGCTCCTGCATTAACCAGATGCAAAGCGAGTCATCCCTGTGACATGTTCGCTGATATCACGAATTGAGGAGCATCCGACTCCGTGCAGGTGACGGGCGCGAGGTCGTCCATGCTGTAGCCAGGGTTGAACATCGTTGGGGGAGTATAGCCTAGCGGATTTAGCATCGTCATGTCCATCGTATCACCGTCCGATGCTGTAGACGTGTTCGTCATTGCCATGTCAGATTCTGAGGTGCCCATTGCCATGTCGGAAGACAATGTACCCGTCCCCGTCCATTAGCTAATAAGCTGTCCACGCAATAGGGGAAAGCGCCAGTCCTGTTGTACTGTTCGAATACTGCACTTGACAGATTGTGGTACCAGTCCGCGAGCACCACAGGCACGGCATCTCTCTCCGCTTGCAGCATGGCGCCGCGCTCGACGTCGTGTTGCGCGAGCCTTTCGAATGGCCGGGCGAATGATTTGTTGCGGCGGATCAAGAGCGGGCCACGGATTGCATCGTTGTAGTAGGTCTTGGAGTGAGAGTGGTACCAATAGAAACCATACTGATCCCCAAGAGGCATATGATAAGTGAAATTGCCGCCCGGCGAGATGGAAAACTGGACATGTATCAGCTCTATGCGCCGTCTGACGTTCAGCTACAGACAGCGCGTACCTGTGTAACCCCGGGAACACCATCCATGTCTGGAGTTCCTCGTTGGAGAAGACCTGTGGACGTATCGGATTAGCTGATGCTCAGCACCAGGTCGCAGACGGCCGGACGCTAAAGTCCGAACGGTTGCGGTTGTTGTCATTACCATGCCAGTGAATGGTATTCTCCACGCTAAGATTGTTGTGTGATTTGCAGTGTGTCACCTTGGTCTGCTTCAATCAGCGGCCCAGTCTGCTGGCCATTGATCATGTATACTTCGCGGGCGAAGCCATCTGTGCGAGTGTAAGTTCTTCGGTGCTGCTCGACTCTGTCGACGAGCACGCACCGGGAGCGTTTGTTGCGCTGTGCAAGTTCAGATTATAGGTGCGTGTTACGGCGTCGTCGGAAGCACTGAGGTCAGCGACCAAGACTGCGAAGACGAAGACGAGGCGAGACCAGACTGAAGTGATGGGAGCCATCTCTGCGCAAAGGCGTGAAATGTGCGGACAGACCGACAGTGAAGACTACTCTATAAAGTCGTTGCGAATGACATGCCAGTCAATTTTATCGTTAGATGGCTGCAGCCAAGACCAACAAACGCGGGCGCGATTCTCCCATCTGGGCTGCGATATTTGTGCGTGAAGCTCGGCTCCGTGGACCCGTCGATCTGAAAGACGCTGGTCGTCGAGCGTGAGACCAGGGTCCGGCCCGAGTGTTGAAAACGCACAAGTCGCGCAGTGGGTGAATGGTGAACATCTGGAGGTCGAACGTGGGACGCAAGGCTATTCGTGGCTGATGCAAAGCGCACAAGTCGTGCATTGCGTCGATGACGACTGCCTTTGTCTTCTTGATGTGACGCGCACAAATCGCGCACTACAGAAAGGCTTAAAGAGAGGCTTCTTGTCTCTCACTCTATCTCTAGCAACAGAGCTGCAGCTGCACATAACTTTACGCCAAAATGGCCGCAACGGACTACTTGTACGATCCGCCATTGGCACTCACGATCGTATCATCAGTGTCAATTGGCCTTGGTGGCCTTGCCGCTTTCACCATAGCCTTCGACATCATCTGGCGACGCGGCTGGAGATCCATGATGGCGATCATGTGAGCACTCACTTATTAACCCCTACCACACTCTTTATTCTCGCTGACCCACACGATTGCGCGCAGGATACCGGTCTACGTTATCAACGCCCTGTATCTGTGGCCGATCACGCTGTGGACCTACCTTAACTACGGCCGTCCCCAGAAAGCGCGGCGTATGCCTTCCACATCGGCGCATGCCGCCCATCATCCCCAATACGCGACAACCGATGAAGGCGAGACAGGGCACGCACATTGCTCGTCGAATGGCACCACTGATGTTGCTCATGAGGATTCGCACCCGACCAGCGGTAAGCTCGAGACGAGTGGGGATCAGGAGGCGGCAGACGGCGAGCATCAGCACCATTGTCAAGATGGTGGGGGTGCGAGACCCATGTTTGCCACTGTCACCGTCGCGGTTTGCCATTGCGGCGCAGGATGCGTTATTGGTGACATCATCGGCGAGTGGATTGTCTACGGGACGGCAGTGTCAATCAATGGTCGCTCTTTGTGGCCCGCGTACTTGATCGGTGAGTTGCCCTACAGCTTGTTGAGTGGTCCTGCGGCAGAGCGACTCGACGAATAGAGTTGACAGTAATGGTAGACTTCGCCTTTGCTATCGCATTTGGCATCGTCTTCCAATACTACTCAATCGCACCTATGGCTGGCGACTATGGCCCAAAGATTCTGTGGCGTGCCGCCAAGGCCGACTTTCTGTCTCTGCTGTTCTTTGAGATCGGCCTATTTGGTTGGATGGCGATCTTCCAGATTGCTATCTTCCAATGGAGGCTCGAGATGAACACGGTAACGTACTGGTGGATGATGCAGGTTTGTATCATCTTGGACTCTCGATCTTATCGTGAACTCCATTTCGCTGACCTTTGCAGATCGGTATGTTTCTCGGACACTGGACTGGCATCCCAATCAATTGGTGGCTCATTAAGACTAAGGTCAAAGAGCCATGTGCTTAGGAGGTTTAACACGTGCATCGAGGGAAGCCTACTGTAGTATTCCAACTTGGAACGTATCACGTTCCACGCTT
Source organism: Cladosporium sphaerospermum (assembly GCA_023621355.1). Lineage (NCBI taxonomy): Eukaryota > Fungi > Ascomycota > Dothideomycetes > Cladosporiales > Cladosporiaceae > Cladosporium > Cladosporium sphaerospermum. The sequence continues at coordinate 59,604 of JALZWQ010000040.1, forward strand.
TCAGCCGCGAAGCCAGCTAAGCATTTATTGCTCGGTATCGGTCAAGACTGAGCTGCTTGATGCTCGATCAAGGATCGAGTAACTACGAGTCTCCTTGGTATATAGGATAGTCAGAGTTGCATCTTTCATTGAAGCCTCGTACCCAAATTGAGTGACACAATTAGAGTCATTGTTCATAACGCATCTTAATCAATATGCTACTTAGTCAGTCTTCTTCCATACCCTAAAACCCTTCGTACTCGTTTGAATTTCCACCCCGAGTACACTATTATAGCATGGTGTTGATTGAGCACTTACATGATTATCATTATAAACTTCTAGCTGCGTCGCTAAATAATATCAAGCGCTATAACTAAAGTGGTAGAGCTGGTAAGACTGATTGATCACGATGTAACAATGGTAAGTGCTGATAGCGGATTATATGGAGAGTTCACAGCTGTCATCTTGGCATCAGTATGGTAATAGGTCTGTGTTATCAGAAACTGTGAGGAAGACAAAGCCTCTTCGTAAATATCAAGCACTATAGTAATAACTATGCGCTATTTGTGCGTGTTGCACGAGCATATAAGAGGAAGATGGGATTCGTCAGCACCTCAACGAGCGACTTGTGCGGTTTGCGTCAGTCATGGATGGCTATATGTCTATCACACTACCTATTGCGTAATTTGCGGATGCGCGACTTGTGCGATTCGCAGGCAAAAGTACTACAGCCGGAGTCTCTCCCTACGTGTGCTGTGATCCAGGGATAGAGGACGCAACGGGGCTGTTCAGTAATGTCGGCCACATCCACGCACGCACGCGCGCTAGGTGACGCGGCAACTTGTTGCATGTCTCAGCAATGTTCAAAGCGTCTCGATATGTCTTTCGAAGGGAACAAAGAACGTGAAGGTCCGTACCGCGGCGGCGGGGAAATGGAAACATGCACGGTAGGGTAAAGTCAAATGCGCGGGAATGTCACTGCTAGGATGGGATGGGAGAGGCTTGTCGCCGCTTGGCGTGCGCCCCAGTAAACCTTCTTCTACACGCTCCTCCATACCGTGATGCGAAAAAAGTACTTGATGTCATAATAATGCTGCACAGCCTCGTTTGGCGTTACACACTCCCGTGCGATGGGACGTGAGCTTGAGACCGTATTCACCATCGTGCCTTGCCTACGCTAGTTCCCATCCTGATGTCTGCATCTCTAAACTTGCTTCATCCTTCTAAACGTGCTTCGCCCTCCTCTGATTGATAACATCTACCTTGTCGCTGCACCTTCTCTGCACACATTGCAGCACTTTCCCTATCATCCATGCCAAACCTTCTTCCCATCGCTTGCCCCGGCTCGAGTAGCAGCTCGCAACCTTTTTGTCGTCATTCCACTCCGCAGACTGGTGTGAGCACCATGACCACCATGAAACCCTTTTCTAAGCGTCTGGTCGGCGCTTACGTCCTCGACTGGCTTGTTATAATGTTGGTCTCTCATCTTGACGGCAGCTACGAACTCATCACATGGCCCCTTTCAACGTGACACATTGTGCGCCATCCTGCATTTGCTGACATGCCATAGTGCAATTGCAGCAATCGGTGGCGGATTGAACTTTATCACACCATACAAACGCCCATTCTCCCTCCTTGATCTGAGCATATCATTTCCCTTCCATCCGGAAACCATCAGTATTACCACTGTCGGTCTGGTTTCGATCGTCGGCCCTGGTTTCATCATCGCTGTCGTTGCGCTACTCCTAGTCCCTGGGCCAAAGTATTCCCGCCAGCTTAGCAGGAGAAAGCTCCTCGCTCTGAAGCTCTGGGAGCTTGAGAAAGGTCTGGCCGGACTAGCCCTCTCCGTCGCATGTGCTTTCTTTATTACCCAAGCACTCAAGAACCTCTTCGGAAAACCGCGTCCCAACTGCATTGCTGCATGCATGCCGGACTTGTCTCGCTTCGCCGAGCACACGATCGGTGGCTATGGCCAATCTCTCGACCCTCGCTGGACACTAGTCTCTGCCACGATTTGCACCAACCCGGACACCAGTGTCGTGAACGATGCCTTCCGCAGCTTCCCTAGCGGCCACTGCACAGTCGCATGGGCCGGTATGCTCTATTTGACCCTTTTCTTGTGCTCCAAGTTCGCTATCGCAGTGCCACACCTTCCAGAAAAGACCAGTCCATCAGGAGACAGCGGTCCCTTTATGCACGAGCAGCTTCCACTACACGAAGGCAGACTGCCGTCCGGCAGGTCGTCTGGCGCACCAGGCCCGCACCTGGTCTCGTTCCGCAGCCTCGCAGCGTCTCCGCCAAATCATCTGATTGCCATAGCTTTCGTTCCAATTGCTGTGGCATGCTACATTTGCGCTTCGCGATTCTTCGATTTTTACCATCATGGCTTCGACATTATCTCTGGATCGCTGATTGGTATCGTCAGCTCGTATCTCGCGTTCAGGTGGTATCATTTGCCGTTGGCGAGGGGCCAAGGGTGGGCTTGGGGTCCCAGAAGTCGGGATCGGGCGTTTGGCATTGGTGTGGGAGTTGGTACATATGCTGAGCCATGATTGGCGAAAGGAGGTCGATTCCCGCTCTCTGGCGCTAGATTACCAGGCCGTTAGAGCAGATATGAGAAGTCGTTGCTGCTATATGGAAGCATTTGATTCCCACCCTCATCGAAAAGCTCACCTTGAGCTTCGAATCCATTATTCTGTCTGTAGAACTTGTTTGAAGCGAGTCTTGTGTAGGCACATATATCGAGCGATGACAGGCGACAAAAACTGTGCTCTATCTCTAGCCTTTACACTAAATCTTTGTAGACCTAATTGTTGATACCTATTCGCGCTTGGAAGCGCATTCTCACGCCTTCACTTTGCCAACTCAGAGCTGGTCAGGCGTATTCTTTTCGTCAACGGAGATGCTACGTGCGCGAGACCAATCCCTATACGCGCTGACGCCACCGAAGAGCACCCAGATGGAACCAGCGGTTGCACCGTAGGCAATGTAATCATTTCTAGTACCGTCTGCCGACAGAAGTAGACCCAGACCTCCATTGATCATACCAATTGTAATGAGCACTCTCCCTGCCCAGACGTGAACGCGACCGACGACGTTGCTCATGCCTCGACGCTTATATATGATATGGGCGATATAACCAGCAACGGCCTGGATCCAGGCGCAGGTGAAGATCACCAGGCCGATGATCGGGTGATAAGAGTTCAGCTAATAGCAGGGTCTTTATTAGTACGAATGTCTATTAGCAATTGCGTCGCAGCCAAAAAGTACTGACCTCTTGTTGATCCCGGGCCATCCAGATGCCCATCGCGGAGCCAACGGTTATGGCAAGCAAGCCGGCAATTTGTAAGCCGGCGTGAAAGATCCAGACGCGACGATGTCGGATTAGGGCCATAACGATAGAGCCGAGTGGGAATATGAAAACCCATGCAGCGGAGCCGAGGGACGCATGTGCAGTCTTGATGCTGTCGTAGTTGGCTGCATTAGCTGCCATTTAGACTGAGCTGTCTGAACCTAGTCGTCAATATCACCACGCTTAGATCTTCAACCCAGTGGACACAACTCCAAGTCACTGACCAGTCAAGTGCTAAAAGCTACTGCGTAAGAGGCGTTCCGGATGTCCGTTCGATAAGGGAGTTGTGGTGTGTAAAACGGCCAATATGTCTGAGTTGAACGTCTAGGAACGTCGACGGTATGGATTGTAATTTAAACCTGACCACGCACACGTGAACATACGCACAGTCTGCATTGGTGTCGTAGACGATTATATCATCTTGTCGTAACCGTTCATCATCATCAAAGCATGATTCGCCCTACAAAACAGTAGCACACGTGGACCTGAGCCACGCGAAGCACACCGAGTCCGGGATAGGAAGGTGGCTTTCTACAGCCAGAGAATCGTGCCGTCGCGTCGTGGTCGGATCTCGACCAATCAAAGAAAGGATAACGTAGCACAGCCAGCGTACGAGCCGTGCCACAAGACTAATGCAGGGGCAGGGATAGCGGCACTTCGATATACATAGTGTGCAACTGTACAGAGGGGGGCACGAATGGATGGCCCCCCTGTCATTACATTGCAGCTGCATAAAATATAGCCTAGCCTAATACGTATGCCAAGCTGGAGCTGTAACTACCGCATTCTATAGGCCTGGTAGAGTTATCTATTACAATAATGCCTGGTCAATAGATTCATTCATACAAACGAGGCCAGATTGTGGAACTTGAATGGGCTAATCTAACAGTAGCTGATTGCGCAAAGGTTTGCCAATCTATGAGACAGCGATGCCAAGCTATAATTAATGCAAATGGAGGCCATACAAAATGGTGAGACTCTATACCTAGATAGGTTAGATTAAAGATATGCAGTTGCAATGTAATGACAGGGGGGCCATCCATTCGTGCCCCCCTCTGTATAACAGGTAACATCAGCACGTGGCTTGATCGGCGTCTTCCGGGGACTCGTCCGGGGTCTTCGGGGTGAGCTTGGCGCAAAGGATGTCACTACGAAGAACATGGTTCAGCCGCTTTCCATCCGCTAATAATATAAGAATCATCAGCAAATAAACGCGTCTGCGCTAGCGACGCACGAGTGACAAGATGTCACTGGACATGCGGCGGCTTGGTTCATTATCAACCTACCGAAAGCATTATTGGCCTTTTCCGCGGCTGGTGTAGTGTGATCGCCGCTTTGAGTCTGAGAAAAGCGTTTGAGTTTATGCGTCCTTCGGTCCACGCAAGCTGCATGCTGATCGTTCATGCTTCCCCACGCGCTTCAGTCGGCATGCGAGCCGCTAATTGTCGGCTTTGACGGATGTTAAAAGGTTAACTCTAGTGACATCAGTCAACGCACAAATCCCTCAGATGATGTGTTACACGAATGAGTCGTGTGATTGATTCGTGGAGTTCTCGAAGCGGCGTTTCACGTGTCAAGACCTTTACGTTTCCATGGTTCTATGTTGATAGCGGTCCATCAGCCGGCAGCATCTCTGGGGTCGACATCCGTAATCACCCATGGACGCACAAATCTCTCAGATGATCGACGAATGGTATGAGTATGAGTTTCCGGAGCTTCGCGAAAGCATTGTCTCTCAAACCAAAAGACGTTTCGGCCCGATATACTGCTGCCTATGGCACAGGCACGTGTGAAATCCACCCAAATAATTATCAAATACTTAGTCCAAACTATAGTCGATATCTTATCGCCAGGGAAATGCCTAAGCCCATAGTGGAATTCGAGCGTTCCGTCTGATGCTCCAGATCTCGCATCATAAAAAGACTCGGTCGCACCACGTCGGTGACTGGACTCTACGCGTTTCTACTCATCTGCAACTCTTTCTCTTGAAGAACATCAAAATGGTGGGCAGACAATCCCTCATCACAGTCGCATCATGCGTGGTTGCCATTACATCGCCTGTCACGGGGATGGCCAATGGTACTGGCACTCTCAATGCATCCGGACTCAAGTCGTGCTCCACATCTATGGACGGACGACTTCCAACCTTCATTCCTTCCGACTTCTCCTTTAGTGGAAATGTGAGACGTTACTACATCGCCGCAGAAGAGGTAGAATGGGATTATGCGCCGACAGGATGGGATAATTGGCTGGGTGTACGTGCCGAACAAACGAATTCTCTAGGCTCACTTGTGCCGAACAAACGAATTCTCTAGGCTCACTTATGCTTATCATTTCATTTAGGTTCCTATGGGAGTCTCTCCGAGAGCCAACTCTGCTGGTTATAATGCCTTTGGAACAAAATGGCTGAAGGCCCTTTACCGTGGTTACACCGACGAATCGTTCTCTCAGTACAGTGAACAGCCAGCATGGCAAGGCACACAAGGCCCTACTATCCGTGCCGAAGTGGGCGATATGATCGAAATCATGTTTGTCAACAAGATGACTACCAACTACGCCACAATGCACTCTATGGGGCTAGAGTATTCCAAACACAGCGAAGGAGCGGACTATCCAAACAGTACCTCACCTGGCGCCAGCAATCAACTTCCGCAGGGAAGTGCTGTTCCTCCTGTTCAACCTGGCGTTGGACCATCTGATTGCGTGGTATACAAATGGTTGGTAGACAGTGCTGCGGGTCCAGATGCGAGCGAGCCTGCCCGCACACATAGCTACCACTCGTATGTATCTCTCGACCAAGATACTAATGCTGGTCTTATCGGCCCGACGATCATCTACGCTAGCGGACGGATGGCGAAGACGATGGCAGAGTATCGAGAGTTTCCACTCTTATACATGATTTACACCGAGTCACAATCGTTCCTCTCCGGTATGAATGCTGCAGCTCTGAAGGGCAGCGACCAAAACGGACACTTCAGTCAAGAGTCTGGACAGGCTACATCAACCGCTATAGCCAGCAACATGTCAGCCTCTCTACCGCAAGGCAACTCTTCAATCTGGTATCCCCAACTTGTGAATCTAGAGTCTGCTGGCCAGTTCTCGGCGCCACCATTCCATACTATGAATGGTTACGTCTTCGCCAACAACCCGATGTTCGAAATGAACGTAGATGACAAGGTCATCTGGTACGTGAATGCGTACGGCTCCGCGAGTCACGTCTTCCACATGCATGGGAATGGATTTGCTTACCATGGTGCTAACGAGTACGCAATCAGTATCAATGATGGCGTAGGTAAAACTCTAGTGATGAACGCTACAGGACGTGGTCTATGGCAGGTCATTTGCCATGTCAGTAACCACCAGGCTAAGGGTATGTTGCTGAACTATCGCGTCTCTGATTCTAGTCAGAATGAAATATCTATGTAGGGATAAGAAGTATGAGAAAAGCTATAACATTAATTTACTATAAGCGGTTTACTACGCTCAATCACTGCTCCTGACGAGCAAAACATCCTCCTTGGTCTCGCTACTCAACGTAACTCATGTTACCCTGTCGGATAGCTGCTTGATTCTTTGATAAATAATTCCAGTCCTCATCAATGTAACGATAAACTATCTTCCTTCTTCCAAGCTAACCAAGTCTTCAAGATCTGCTGGTTCACGATCAATATCATGATAGCTGTGATTATCCTCTCTCCTCTCCGCAGCTTCCACGCCCCCACTCGATTCAATACTCTCCCTGCGAAAGATACCTTCGTCGTGATGCTCTTGACAAATTTCATCCGCTTCCCTTCTTTCAAAGATCTTCTCTTCTGGCTCACTTTTGGGCTCACGCACAAAAATTGACTGGGGAGTCCACCAATGCATTGGATATCGACGACGACCGAGATTGTTTATAA
>JALZWQ010000041.1:0-60707 GCA_023621355.1 Cladosporium sphaerospermum
TACGCTTGAGAAGCAGTTCGCGGCGACGGATGGCTCCATGGCTTGGCAAAATTCGAAAACTTTCGGAAAAGCGGAGGCTTGACAGTCAAGCTGTATCCCTTGGCATCACGTGAGATGAGTTAGAACGGGATCGACAGATCCATGCAACCCAGTAGATCCGAACATTCCTTGCCGTCATGCACCTCATGGTAGATCTGGCATGTGAGCAAGCGCTGATCTCTCAATATTGTTTGTGCACATGGAATGAGACCTACCCCTCACCACCAGTGTCGCCGGAAAGCACGCTGTGGTTGGACCTTCAAATGGAAAGTCAGTACAGCTATGTACCTTTGGTCGACCGATGCCTAGATGTATCCTATTGGAGCACGTGACGTGTCATGAGATCTATGTCAAGTGCAACCATGGTTATGTGAGGGACGCGAGCTGCTCTCGCAAGACAATCTGACTGGTTGACCCGATCACCTCTCCTACCTTCCGAGGCACTCTCGCCTGGCGAGCTTTGCTAAAACTGTCGTTTGCAATGCCTGCATCCATAGATATATGATCTCTTGTCCAGCCACCCTGCTTGCTGCGATCAAGGACCAAGTCGAACAGCCATGAATGTCAGTAGTACTACAAGACATGACACCTATCAGGAGAAAATGCTTTCCTCTCTTCTCTTTCATGCATTTCATCGCCTGGTTGATCCCGTGGGCTTGGGATTGTGACTTACGGACCTGTAATCATGCCCCAAGAGAAGCTTCTTTCTGTGGAGAATCAACTACCTCGGAGGCTCAGACCGACGAGTTCCTACCAGTGACTGACAATGATCTGGAGTATCTTACTCAGGAAGAGGCCGAGCAGATCGTTAGACGCTTCATGCAGATTCCACGAAGCTATGACAGACTGGTATTCTGGACGGGTATACCCAGGAAATGGGCCCAGAAATGGGCAGATGATCATAGCATGTTGACTTTCAGTTCGGCGATGGGCCCTTTGATGGACAGAACAGACGATCGGTGCCTGAGACGGATCAAGAAATCAAAACAATGGAGCAAGTACATCAAAGGTGCATGCATAATCTTTGCACGTTATGCCTGTAAGCGTGGTATCGTCAGAGTGTTGACGTTGCCTCCTTATTGGGCAGCATTCATTCGACCCCAGTCGACGTATCGCAACATAGAGGAGCCCGTGCTGAAGGGAAGATCGGGATGTTGTGGTGCTGTTCAGATCAACGCAGTGTATCTTTTGACAACTCTCGAAGAACTGGAGTACCAAGCTTGGCCAGAGAATCGAATACCAGAGAGGCTCGGCTGTAGGAGCGTAGGTAGTTTCAGCTTCAGACTTCCACCATGGACTCAGAAAGCTGTTGATACTGCCGCCAAGAGCCTGCGATACAACGTTGTGGGCTTAACAGCTTCTACAACTCCCAAGCCGGCTACTGTTAGCGTTGTGTTGCAGGGTTCAGCCAAAGTCGCTGGTCAACCACCAACAGCTAAACAACCGAGAGGTGGCAAGGAATTGAGCAACACCAATGGCCAAGTTGTTATACAGTCGAAGAGCTCACAACCACGGAAACATGAGCAGCAGCCGCAAAGTCAACAGCCGCTGAGCAAGAAGAAGAAGAAGAAGAAGAAGAAGAAGAAGAAGCGGCAGCAGCAGCGGCAGCAGCAGCAGACTCAGCTGTCGCAGGGCAAGAGTCAACAGCTGCAGAGCCATCAATCACAGAGCAAGGAGAAGCAGCCGCAAACTCAGCAGTCGCCGAGCAAGAAAATGCAGCCACAAGCTCAAGAGTAATCTAGTAAGAAGAAGCAGCCTCAGCCTCAGCAGTCGCCGAGTAAGAAGGAGCAGCTGCAGAAACAGCAAACGCAGAAGCACCAAACGCAGAACCAACAGCCTCAGAGCAAGAAGCCTCGATCGCAGAATAGCAAATAGCCTCAACAGGGAGAACAGTCACAGAGCAGCAACAAATTGATGGTCAGAGTTGGAGCATGGGTGCAGAAGCAACGAAGACTAAAAGCAGGTGCAAGATGGATTTTCGACATGGCGTTCTATATTCGGGGCGATGATCAATCTTGTGAAACTGTCTGCGAAGTCAGCTAGACTCGACATGTATACAAGTCTGCGTAAAAGTTTCGAATTTGTAGCGACTACTCCAATAGTGCACGTTCAGGGAATGCGATACGTTCCGCATGTGCAACATGCGGCAGTTTGGGTGATTTGTGGGAATGCGACGCATTCCGGGGAAGCATAATTGCGTAAAGTGGCTGACAACGCCGAAAGATCCATGTCTCGTATTCGATAGCAACACTTCCCTAGTAGACTCGTCTACGGATTCATCGAAATTGTTGACGGAGGAACTCTGCTGGATGGATCGCTGGTAACGAGGTGTACCTGCGTAGTACGTAGTCGACGATGGCGCTCTCGTAGCGTGAATAATCGAGGTGTGTGGCAGCGCCACTGTTCCAGATTGGTGCATCAGGCTGCAAGAGCAATCGGGGGTATCCACCGACGACGTCCTCCAATGCGACCAGATCTACACTCCCCAAACAAAGGGAGGTTGACATTAGCTGGAAGACAGACTCCCAAGCGCCCCCGGCAGGCAGGAGACTGACGTATCTTAGCGCGAGGTGGCGCAACGAGTGAAGTCGGGACAGGAGTGCGCACAAGTGTTGCCCGACCGTAACGACAGTCAGGTCCAATATCTGCAACTGACCTAAACCCTGCGTAGCGACGAGCCCCCCGAATAACATTTCCGAAGCCGATACAGCCGACCGATATGGCTGCGAATCCGGAGAAAGCTGGCGCCTTGGTGCCGAACTTGAGGTGTGGTGGTAGAGAAGGGTATGCTCGTCAGGATCCCAGCTAGACTCGCGGAGCGCTAGCCTGAGCTTCTTCAGATTCGTGCCGCACCCTACCATCCTCGATACGGCTGTCGAGACCGAGTAGGTCTCGCTGTCCGAGTTTCCCAAGCTGTTCGTATCGACGTGACACTCGAGCGATTCCAGGCAGGAGAAACTGCTCTCCAGGCGGGCTAGGTACCTTGTCGCAGACTAAATGTATCTACAGGCGGCGAGGGGACCACCGATCCGGTCCAACCAACCCTCGATGCCGACTTCTAAGTGCTCTTCAGTGGTCCACCGCGTCAGCCAATCGTCGGTCCAATCTAGCAAGCGGCGTAGGTGTGTCGCACTCCAAAAGGCACACCCGCGAGTCCGGAAGGCGACATTGCGGACGGGCTTAGCATGGAGCATGATGCCCTGCATGGCGACAAACAGTTGCAGGGCATCCGCGTCGACGTCGTCCTCGTAGCCCGGTCCTAATATCAGTGCATCTCGGTGGAACTGGATCTGCCTCCAGCGCTCTCCCCACCTGTCGTAGTGGTATGTGGGGCAGTGGTGGAAGCTCGTGACGCTCGGGAGACGCTCGACGGCCGCATCAAACTCCCTTATTGTTCGGCGAGCCCCAGTGACGTTTTGCGACGATTCGGGAGTGTGGCTCTGACTGTGCTGGATGGCGGACGACATTGCGGCTGCGAGTTGCGAGGTTTGCCGGTTGATGGCGTCGTAATCGTGTTGGTATTCTTCGAAGAGCGCGTGACGCAAGTCGTCGCTCATGCCGTGCCAGTCACTCGCAGACATGACGCCTTCCATAATCTCGACCTCACCATTATTATCGTCTGGCACAAAGGGCTCGTACTCGTAGATAGTAGCGTCGTGCCACATCTGGAAGTCGTCCAATTTCTTCAGACCACTTCTCCTTTGCAACTCGATGGTCTTTACATGTACGGCCAGCCGGGGTTCGCAAGAGATGTTTACAAGGCCATCGGTACCGCCGAGATCAAAATCGAAGTACACCTTGTCGAATAGTATTGGGGTCACGCGTACGCGGGACTCGCGGCACACGCAGCGGAACTCTTTGAGACTCTTTCGTTCGAGCTCAAGAAGGACATTGTTCAAGAGTTCCACGGGAAGGCCGAAGATTGAAGCCATAGCAGGCTACCTATCGCGATGTGCCTAATAGCTCGATCACAGCGTAACGGCTAAAGACCGACCATCACCAGGACTGGAATACAGTAGGCTTCGAGGGCGCACTTGCTCGTCGAGCAATCGATACCGGCCCAGCTGAGGTCACGTGGGCGGGCCGCCCCATCGCCAGGCCTTCTATATGAGTATCCGAATCCGAACATCCCGGCGCGTTAGTGCCAAACTCCAGACAGAGTGCGTCATGCTTCCGGCTAGTCCCAATTGGGTGGCTTCGGGCGCACTGGAAGAATGTTGGAAATGAGGTGGAAGACGTATTTTGATCTAGAAAAGCAAAAGAGGTCTTAGAGTTTGGCGGAAAGTACGCATATAAAAGCTGTTCACACGAACTCGAGCTCCTACATGTAGGAGTTTGAGAGCGAAAAGAGCCGGTCAGGTTATGCCCACTGGATTCAGGGCTCGCTGGATTCGCTGATAGTAGTCGATCATTTGGCGAAAAGCCTCTAGTTAGCGACGTGAAGTTGTAGCACGCATACCCGAATACATACTTCTTCTAGGTAGCGGCTTAGATAACCTTCCGGCTACACTTTTCCATTCTTCTCCTAAAGGTACGGAGAGAGTAACGATCCAGGCGATATCTGTCGGAGGAATCTCTCCCGTAGTGGCAATACGTAGACGATATAATCGAGTAGTAGCTCTACGATCGGATTAGCGAGGAACCGGACGTTCTCTTTATAGTCACTCGTTTATTACTAGCCCTTATGGTACTAGATATATACCATTATACGGTCGAAGCGAATAACGATGGATCGTCGCCGCTGCGTATTGCGATATGTTATCGAGAAGAATTCGCTCTCTCGTATAAGCTATCCCCCACTAATATATACGAGAACGCTAAATCGCTTTAAAAACTCTTATACGGTAGCTTCGTAACCAGCCATTACGCTCTCCCTCTATGCCTATCCGCTGGGTGATCTATTGTCTTCGGTAAGGAAGATGCGAGACAGTTGATCCGATCGTTCGATTGCGTTCGTCAGAGCTCTCCCTGTACCGCCGAGGGTCGTTACGTTATCTCTGTGCTGAGTAAAATTCCAACCGACGGTCTCGACGTTAACACCATCTTTGAGGAAGCGAGGGCTTATTCGGCGGAGACTCTTGAGGCCCAGCATCAAGTCGTCGTAAAGAAGCTGACAACACCCCTGGTACTCAGATGCAAGCAAAGATGGGATCTGATCCATCCGTAGTTCGGTGTCCTCGTATGTCAGTACCTCCTCACTTTCGTCCCAAGACGCTTCATGGGTGCCAACGCTCGCACCCGACACCTTGAACAGCAACAGACGCCATCTGAGGATCTCTCCCATTGGTGTCTCTACGGTCTGCTGGAGGTACCGGTCGCAGTAAGATCTCACAAGCTCTAACGTCTTCCCACAGCCTTGTTGTTCCTTCAAGGCGCTATCGTAGAACACTAGCAACTGCACGACCCAGATAATGGCCGAGAGACTACTGTTGAAGTTGCCGGGTTCCATCCAGCCGTTCGTCGATGGCTTGATGCTCAGCATGGCGCAGAAGCTTAACAGAGGTGATTCATACCGGCGAGCCCCAGTCGTGTGACAGATGAGGAGGGTCCATAGCTCCAGAAGTCGTTCCTTCAATCCATTTCCGTCCTCATCGCCTTCCTTTTTGTCCTCTTCGACAGCGTTCGCTCGTCTTCGCTGTGCAATCTGGTAAATATCTTGCCATACCGCCAATTGCTCCTCTGTCGCCTCGATGGTGTCTTCCGGCCTCTGCATGTCGTCGTTATCTTCAGCTATTACGCTGAAATGGTACTCATTGTTAGGTTTCGTCACTTGGTACCCTTATGAGGAATAGTCGTATGTTCCCGTGTCAATGTCGAGGTGTGTGTTAGGGTTGTGATGATTGTAACAATGTAGTAAATGAATACCAAACTGAATACTGAGTTGAGCGTGAGGCTCCTATCTACTTGGTTAAAGATCGTGTGTTATATACCACACTGCCGAGATTGCCAAGACTGGGTTGTGCGCCTTGTTCGCCATGTGCGGCATCCGCGACCATCGCGCATGTCGCTCTTGTCGCTCATCGCGCACGTAATCACGTGACCCGCATGTGCGCTGAGTATGGGGCAGTGTATCAGAAGTGTTGTCGCGCTTCCCCAGATCCAATCGCTTAGTGTTCGAAGGATCGTAACACTCATCCGGAGCAACAACTCTGCTGAAGTATGACACGAATCGAAGCGCTATTCCAAAGTAGCTTACGAGACTCTTCGGCCCTTTGTGTGGATCAAATGGTCTGGTCTTGCCTGTTAGATCAACTTGCGAAGGCTGGAAGCGGCTAAGGACGACTCGGCATTGATAGGTCAGCATGCATTCAGGTCCATCGAAGCACAGCCTGTGGGCGTCCTGTAATGATAATTGCATCGCATCGACGATGGTACGAAGATTGCTCTCCTCTCCTGGTGGGGGCATAGCGATTGCTGTTCGAATTTCGTCTTTTCTGAGGCCGCATACATGGTCGGCAATGCCTGTCTCTCTTAGCCAAGGGACTACGGCGGAGACATGGTCGTCGAATCCATATACCCGATTCGCATCTTCGGTGGCATCGCGCTCTGCTTGTCGGACGTCGTCTTCTTGGGCGCGGAAAAATTGACGCTTTTGATCTGTCTGTTGTACATGGCTCTGCCTACTCTGGTGTGCCACTTCGAGTCCGAGGTCTTAAAGAATCGTTCCAGCCCACGATACATAGCCTGCAGTCGCAGGGAAGAAAAGCCTCGCTGCAACGTATGTCTCACAACTACTTGCTGCCTTGCTTAGGTAACGACGGTAAAACGAGTATCCAGAGTCATCCCCAAAGCTGTCCAGGTGGCTATGTCCTTCGCTCTCTAGTATGAGTGCTAAGCGTTCTCTCGTACATCGTCATTGCGGAACAGAACATCAATGCTCCTTAGCTTGGTCGTGGTGCTCAGGTCGTCGCTGCTGCTGATCCTCGAGGAGAATAAAGTACGCACTGTGCAACGTCAGCAGTCACGTACGTCGTTGATCACAGGTCTGGAATCCTACCTGCACCGTCGGACTCGCCCAATAAAATTGAGCTCGAGACATGTTCGCCTTCGAAAGCTGTACGCAGAGAGCTCATGGGGTCGGGCGGTCTGGCGTTCAACATAGAACATGTGAGAGCTGTGATCAGACCTTACAGAAAGCTACCGTAGGCGTGTTGATGGAGCCAGGGCGGCGACCCGCTGGAAAGCGGCAACGCCCGCACCCCAGGGCCCCCCACAGGCTTCGGCCTCCTACAAGCTGCGCGGACAGCCGTCCCGGTGTCAGCAGCAAGCCTACAATCATGACTCCGGCACACGAATCCTCTTTCACCATTTCTCCTGTCTAGATCTGGAAACGACGTCTTCCCAAGTGTGGATTTCCAAAAATGTCATCAGCGACGTATGAAGTTTTTAGATGGCGTACCAGGGCACTAATTTCAGGTATATTCATAATATTAGCTCATATGATCTGTGCTGACGAGGACGATAGCTATCATGTTGTGCAATTTTGTGAGTCCGAAACACTTTTCGCGATCAGTTTCGGTCACATTGATGACTTTTACCTTGCAAATCAGTTGATCGCTTTGCAATCGAGTTTCTCCGCTGCTACATATCTTGCAATTGCCACGCAATTTGGTCGAGCTAACGAAGCGACATGGCCTGTAAACGGCTCGTTGATCACCTCTCTTATGGCTCAACCACTATTCGCTAGCATGTCCGATCACATAGGACGTAAGCTACCGTACGTCTTAGCAGTCATTACTTATGCAATTTCAAATAGCTTGAGTGCCACAGGGAGCAGCTGGCGCTGGTACATAGGAACTCGAACTGTCTGTGGCATCGGTACCGGAGGTATGCTTGGTCTAGGTAAGCATGTGCATCTGAAAGTTAAGAAACTTGACCTGAAATTGTTTAGGATCCATCACATTGACTGATGCTGTGGGATTGGACCAGCGCCCCCTCTTCCAATCACTCAATTACTTAGTCTATGGGTCTGGCTCAGGGTACTGTGCCATTAATCACGAAACGAATAACAGCTGACCTTTGATAGTATCGGTGCTGCTTTTGGTGGAATGATCGTCAAGCATTTTGGCTGGCAGTGGCTCTACGGAGTATGGTTTCAGTATCAATCTACAAACACTAACATCAGCTAATTGAGTACAGATGCAGGTACTCATCGCGATTCCATCTGCGGCTTTGCTTGTGATCTGTGCGCCCGGGGCTGATCGATCACTTGAGAGAGCTTCTCAAGGAAGGAAAATTGATGATCTGGTGAAATCTATGCAGGCTTTCGACTGGGGTGGCGCTCTGTACTTGGTCAGTCACCATTGGTGCCATGATTATGTGAGCAACAGTACAAGTCGCATTATCACTGACCTATTTAGTGCATATCACTGGTTGCTCTATTCATATTCCTTTCCATCGGTGGAAACACACACCCTTGGACACACCCGGCTGTAATATTGACGGGAACGACTTTCTTGCTTGTCACATCCATATTGTTGCGACACGAGTCTAAAATTGAGAAACCAGTTTTACAAGTCCAGCTCATCCGTCAGACACCAATCTGGAATTTTCTTTTGGCTGGATTCCTGCTCAACATGATCAACCACACGGTAAGCATAGTCAACACAACCTTTTCATCTCATGTGACTAATCTGGTCAAAGGTGATGTATTACACTCCAGTGTTTTTCGAAATGGTTCTTCTGGATCCACCAGAACGAGCAAGTGCTCGATTGCTATTGCCGTCCTTGTGCTTCACACTAGTCAGCTCTTTGGCTTCTTATATTATATCACGCTCTATGGAAGCCAGCCTTTTCTGTTGGTCGGCACTGCTGGATTGGTCCTCATGGCGTGCACAGTACGAGTATATCCGCTGAGCAGCGTCATATACACGATTCTGCTGGGATTTCCAGTAATTGGAGCCAGCATGCTGGCTCCAAGTGCTCTGCTGACACTCTTGCGACTTAGCAATACGAAAGACCATGCAACAATAAACAGCAATTTCATTCTTGCAAGAACTTTAGGTTTTTTTGGCGCCACTGCACTAGGGTCTACCGTCCTACAAAACAGCTTTGAACACATCGTCCAGCGCAGAGGATTATCGTCAGCTGCGCTTCAAGTACGTATCATACGAACCTAATTGGAACCCTACTAAGTAGCTGTAGGTCATCCAGAGTGTTCGACAAGACGTATCACTGCTCAGGGGCCTCTCGGAAGACTTGCAGATGATTGGTAATTTTATTTGTGCTCGGATGAAGATCTTCCACTAATAGAGGCACAGTAAGAGATATCTTTGCAGAAGCTTTGCTTGCTGTCTTCGTCCTTGCATTAGTAGCCGCCTTGGTTATTACCCTGAGTCTGGCACTAGTATACCTAAAAGTGGGGTTGCTAGCGACACAAGATAATGCAAGCTTGCCCAGCATGCCCGAACAAGAACTTGATAATATAGAACACAGGTCAGATTCCATGATCTCGCAGGAAGAAGAAAGGATGCTGAAGTAGAGATGGCTCTACCGTCATGGTCGGAACCGCAAATCTCGCAGGAGTGGGATCGCCATGTTTTTGCCAACATGTCTGAGGACTAGATTTGCATTGGAACTTTGGGGCCTGAGTAGGATAGATCGATTGATTAATCAATTCCATCCTACTCTAGTATCCTGTCGGGAATCGCGTCGCGATTTCAGTGCTTCACCTCCTGGCGAGAAGTTGCCCTGCGCAAACGCATTGCGATTTCAATTCGGAGCCAACTACATGCATGTTGTCAAGTTGAAAGGCGTCACGATGCAACCATACTAGAAATGCGTCGCGGAGTTCGCGACCATGCGAGCCGCTCTTCTAGTGTTAGAAGACAAAGGTTTCGAGAAGAGACCTTTGTAATGCCACGTAAATTTTGGGTTAGGGTAAGCAGAAAGGAGCCGAAACCTTTGCTTTGTTTGACCCGAAACTTTTGCTCTTACGAACTCGTTATCAGCTAAAATTGAGATGATAAGATATCACAGCACGTTTTCGTTTGCTCACCAATTTTTGTTGGTTTATTTGCAGGAATGGTGCGACGATGTGGCAGTGATAGAAACGCCAAAAACGCAGCCAGCGACAGATTTGGAAGTCTGCCCCGTAACAGAGATTGGCAGCTGCGAGTAGAAGAAGGCTGTCCCATAGAGTGAGACGCATCTACACCTTGTCATATGCAGGAAAGCGAAAGAAGGAATGTTGCTATAAAATGAACAATTGTTGATAGTCGAGCGCTTCTGCCACCTTAAATCATGTAACAGGTAGCGATGAAAAATGTATAGCAGCATAACCTGGGCCGCTTTTGTCTACTCGGTTAACCGCAGCAGTTATGGACTTCGACTATCTTTTCGAAATCGACGATACGCATAAGGTCTTGATTTGCAAGAAATGTCAGTACGCAGTAGTGTCCTCTCACCTGAAGACCCATCTATTAATACTATCCGAAGGAATTGAGTCGATTCCTTCGAAAACAGGTGAGAGATTAGGGTAAGGGTGAGAAGAGAAGAGTCGATTCCTTTGCTTAACCCGAGTCGATTCCTTTGTTAAAACAGGCTCGAATTTGGCCGAACCTTGTATATGTGAAAGCTCTAAATCAGTTCTCGATGCAAGCGAAATATCAAATGCATACATGATACAGTGGTGCGACAGTAAAATGGTGATAGCTACGCCTTTCCGTCTCGTTAGGCGTCGAAGATAAGGGTATGCCCCATAACAAACCCTCGCAACCTCTGTTTACAGGTGCGTTCCCCAGCCCAGCAATGCATGAATACATGCAAACAGACAAGCTTAGTGTACATTTGTAGCACAAAAAACGGCCTTGCCGTGCCTATTAAATTGCAGGAACTTTCGTGAGAAAGATCCCTTAAAGCGAGAGTGTTCGCAGCAAAAAAATGTAATGGACGTTCAAGCTGTCTATAGCTATGGACGAATTCGATCGACTCTTCGAGATAGGCGAAAAGCACCGGATCGTCGTGTGTTTAAGTTGCCAATATGCCGTGATCCCTTTTCAGATCAAGACACATTTACAAAAATACCATAAGCGTGTCAATCTCGAACAACGCAACGAGATCGTCTCGAAAGTCGAAGCTACAACGGAAGTCGCAAGAAGCCATGCAGAAGTCGTCTACCCGGTTCCCACCGATCCTCCAATAACCAGGCTGCCGATCTATTTCAATGGGCTAAAGTGTCAAGGAAGCCAGGGCAACGCTTGTTCTTACATATGTCCCACTCCACGAGGTATCCGCGAACACTGCCAAAACGAACACGGTTGGAAGAACCAGCAAAAGCGAGGGGGCGACGTTCGCTCAAAGCAAGTTCACGCCAGCAACAAAATATGGACAGAAAACCACGCCTGTCATTCCGGTCGCGAATGGTAGACTGTCCCGATATCGTCGACCTGTTCAGTGCCTTTAAGCCTCTGCAGTCGCTATGCCGTGGTCCATTGCCAACGGGGGAGAGCGACTTATCTTCACTATTTGTGTCAGCGATTGCCGGAGTGATGCTCGAAAGTTCCAGCAGGGAGACCCTTGACAAACAATGGCTGGCGCTGGACGGAGAGCTGGCCCGCCGGCTGTCATTGCCTTGGTTGAGTCAAGAACCACTGAAAAGCACTCGCCTTGCGGTCGTTGAAGGAGGATTCAATCTCGATTTCAGACGAAACATGCTCGACAATGCTCGTCAGCTAGGCATCGACTTGGTTGTCCTTGACAGGCCAGGTCACTGGCTAGCCAGCCAAGAAAATGCTCATCTGCGCCAAGCTTTCTTACCATTGGATATGACCCTGGATGACGACTTGCCAAATCGAATAGTTCAAACTATGGTCCAAAGTGGGCTGTACTTCGACGGCATCACGTCATTCTCTGATTCATACCTTGTGGCTACTAGCAGAGCCGCCGAGACACTGGGTTTGCATACATCGCCATCAGAGTCGCTTGCAAAGGTTGTCAACAAGCACACATGTCGCATTTCTCTGAAAGACCAGCCAAAGGTATTTTGCTGCAAGAGTTTTGAAGATCTCATGCGGCAGACAGAGCAGTCACAGCACGAGCTGACGTATCCTCTCGTTGTCAAACCAGCAATGGGCTGGTGCTCGCAAGGTGTGACACGAATCAATGCCGAAAACGAGCTGGAGCCAATGATCCGATCTTTGTCCACTCAATATGGTAAACAGGTCGTGGTGGAGCCATACGTCGACGGCCCCGAGTTCGATGCCAATTTTGTGCTCTTAGAAGGAAAGGTCCTCTTTTGCGAGATATCCGACAATTCACCGTGTGCAGGCGATAGCGCGGACGCTGGACGAGGTGACTCTTTCCTCGAGAAAGGAATCATATTCCCGTCTGCTTTGGATGATAAGGAGTTGGCGCTAGCGAAGCGCTACCTGCATCGGGTCCTGCTGGATCTTGGCTTCTCTACAGGGATATTCCATGTTGAAGCTCGTGTCATGAATTCCACGAAAGAGTACAGGGTTGGCGAGGGTGGTGTGGTCGATCTATATCGTAGAGATCAACCCACCTCTGAACCCGATATATTCCTTCTGGAGGTGAACGCTCGCGCTCCAGGTCGACAAGCACTGAATGCTGTCGCCCACTGTTATGGAATAGATTACTATGTGATGCAACTCTTATTTGCAGTGAGTTCATCACGTCGCGCGGAACAGCTGCGTCATTCTTTCGTCGGTGGCTCGCAGCACGCTTGTTGTGAAGCTGTCTATATACCGGCTCTCGCAGGCGGAATCTTCGACTCAGACAACATCGTGCAAGACCTTTTCGATGAAGAACCGCGCATCGCGCCCGCAGTCATTGAGCATCATGTGCTATTCAGCAGAGGTGAACAGATTCCTGCCCCAGACCAAGGTACGCTTCGCTGGATGGCGACTTTTCTCATTGCATGCGAAAGTCGTCGCAAGACCCTACAACTCGGCGCGATGGCCCGAAGAAGCATTCAATACAGATTAGCCTAAGCGTCACAGGTTGATTAATGCATACCGGAATTTTGACTCACTACCTTAATGGAGACCCAACACTTGTTGGTTTACGATATCTTTTCATCTAGTATTCTGATAATCACCTGATCAATGTTGCTCGTATCTGTGCAAATACGTTTTCGACGAGCGCTCGACCTCTCTGCAGCACAAACCCTGCCAACATTCTCACCATTGATTTTGAGCACTCCTGCGGCGACCGTCTGCAGCTGGCTTGGTGTGTGATCAATCTTCCTTGCGCGTTTTGGCTCGGGATCCGCATGAAAGTCTGTGTCAGCACTTGCATCATGCTCTGGTTCAGTCTCTACCTCAGTCTCCGGTTCGATATTCGTTACAGTGTCTGTATCAGAAGACATCAGAGTGTATTGAAGTGTATTGGAGAATCTATTGGAAGCCCAGTTGGAGAAACCGTCCCGGAGACCTAGTCTTCACATGTCGTTTCCAGACAAAAACACAAACTTTATGTCAAGCTGTGTTACGACAGTCCCGCGTGACATACGAGGGTCTAAAATGTGCAAAAGCTGTATACTTCATGAGTTTACAGCCTGCCTTTCATGATTATGCTGAGTCATCGACCAACTTTCTTTGTCCTTTTCCCATGCTGTGTCCGTTCTAACTTTTGCTAGCATTACCATCATCAGCCACTTCTGAGTGAGCCGTGCTCTCCTTATCAGTTGTGGACAGCGTCCCACTGTCGAGTCTTTTCTGCCTTTCCCATTCATCGCACAGCGCTGCGCAGCGTCTTCTCAATTTGTCCCCTCGTTCTCCAGGAATAGAGGACAGGTCTCGTACCTTCTCTAGTGCCTTGTAGATCTTGGTCTTACGCATCAGGTCCCATTCCAAATCCGGACGAAGCTCAAGCCATGTAAGAAGTTTGCCAGCATCAGACACTTCCAGCTCTGACGGAGCAGAAGATTTCTGTAGAAACATCCTCTGCAGCTTGTGACGGGCGTGCAGCACGTCTTCTCTTCTCTCGTCTACCGCGCGTTCTTCGTCTGGAGCCGACAATGGTTGCGAGTTCCGAAGATCGGGGGATTTAATCGCATTTTTGTTCGTCAAATATGCTTTTGATGGCATTTTCTCTCCAGATGCCGACCTTGCTGGTGACCTGACGCCTTTCATCCTCTTTGGCGGCTGCGGCGTGTAAGCATACGAGCCTCCAATAATAATCGCCACAAACTTACCTGATCAATGCTGCCTGTGTCATCAGAAGTACGCTTTCGAAGAGCGCTCCACTTCTCCCCAGCACAAACCGTACCGATAGTCTCACCATTGGTTCTAGGCACTCCTGCGGCGGATGTTGTAGATTCCGCTCCCAGCGCTGCACTAGATTCTGCTGCTGTCTTGGTGTGTGATCCAATGTCCCCAATGCGTTTTGGCTCAGTATTCGCATGGACGTCTGTCTCAGCACCTGCATCAGGTTTGTTAGTCTCCACCTCGGTCTCTGGTTGGATTTTCGTTACAGCGTCTGCATCAAGATCCACTTCAGTGTCTGCTGCTGATTTTGTTCTCACTTCGCCGTGTGCTACGGCGTCCTCGTTAGCGTCTAGTTCAGCGTTTACTCGAGTCTTTCCTATGCCATCAACGTAAATGCTTGCCCCAAGATCAGATCGAGCGCCCGTCTCCGTGTCTGTTTCGATGCCTGACCTAGCATGTACCGCACCGTCAGTCTTAGCGACTGCTTCCGTATTTGCTGTGGTATCTGTCGTGCCTTGTTCGTCAACATTTGTCTCAGCGTCTGCTTCGCTAGCTGCCTGAACACCGGCGTCCGAGTCTTTCTTCTCGTCTGCATCAAGGTTGGCTCCAGCGACTGGTTCCCCATTTTCCACGGCGCTTGGGCTGGACTTCGACGTTGATCCTCGTGGTGGCTCCAGTCTTGATAGCGTTCCCGTTGTTGCAGTCTGTCCTTCCAACCCTAGCTCTTCTGTCATGTTACCATTCTGAACTTCCAATTGCTCTTGCTCAGAAGCCGCTCTCGGCAGACTCGGCTGTACTGGTGACTGTACATCCATGGGCGACCCCTCAGCAAGTGTCACTTCTTGCAAGAATCGCTTAGACCGTTGACCACTCTCCGTCTCGAAAGAGACCCATTCGAGGCGCTAGTGATGGTCAGTACGCACTGTGTGCAATGAGGATGGTAGAATCGCTCACTTCCAGATTCTCGTACGAGTCAAGAATATGATACCGATCGAGCGCAAACTTGGTACCCACGCTGTTCTCCGTCAAGATACGTCCACACTCCTCCGGCTCAATGACCCGGCCGCCGATGCTTTCCTTGTCCACTACCTGACAGTCGTTCGTACAAACCACGCGTTGCGCGCCTCCATCCCACCCAGCTTTCGTTATCTTTCCCCAGAGTAAAGCAATGGCGAAACTGCCACTTTCGTAGCGCAATATAGCCACCGCTAGCGCTAGATTGTTGTCCACTGCTCCACCCTCCGTCACGTATTGCACCCACACCCAGTCCCCTACACGAATAATGCTCTCCGGTTCTTTCGAAGGATTCACTAGTACACCCGTCATTAGAGCGATCATTCGTGGGTGATAGTGTGATACTCACGCTCTAGGCTTTTTCTGAACTCAGATATCTCCTGTGGTTTTCGTGCGCAATGGTACTGTTGAGTACCGCGGGCGGTTCGTATTGTGAATGTCGTTTGAGCTCGCTGTTGGCGAACCCGTTTCTTTGATCGCATGGCGCAGCGAACGCGACAAAAAGCGCGCCCACGCGGACGCGATGGAAAATGCGTAACGAGCGGGATCTTAGTGGTGGTTGGGAGCGCAAGAGGCATTTCTCTGGAACGCGCGACCTGAGGTATTGGCCAGGCCACAAGCCGCCTCGACGCGGGTCTGTTCCGCTCTCGGCAGTGGACCAGTGGTGGACTAGAACATTTTTCCTCCACGTTGAGTGTATTTCACAACAAAGATGGCCATAGAGAAAAGCTTCAAATGTTCGTGGCCTGGCTGTGAGGTTACATTGGCTGACAGGAAGAACAAATCCCGACATCTTGACAAGGTTCATGGACAGACGCGAAGACCGCGCGGCCGTCCAAGGAAAACCATCGCGTGTCGTTCAGAGACTGACTATCAGATCTACGAATCAGGGCGCGCATCACACAACCAACCATGCGAGATACAGCCGCATGCTCACCAGACCTCGCCCGTCAGGCCTCCTTCGGATGAATGGTGGACACATCAACCGTGGTACCAGGAAATTCGTGGTAAACAGTACCACTGGAATCGAAATTCGTTTTTGGAGAAGCTTCTACAGCTTCCACGCCTCGAGGACCAGGACGTGCCGAGCGAGCATGTACTTGCTAGCATCATCAAGGCGGGTGATCTCCCCGCGAAATCTGAAATGGATGCATTACGTACTCTTCGAGACCGTGAGTTGGCTAGCACGATTATCTTCAAACCATGTCTAGTTGACACATATGTAGATCGTTCCGAGCTCAAGTTCTATAGCATGGGCCAATTTGACAGTGCGGAAACAAACGAGAAATATCCTGGGGAGTTTTACGACACTTTACTCTTCAATCTGTCCGTTCCGCCTCGATCTGTCAATCCTCGATATGCAAAAGTACAACTTGACGAGCCTGAGTTCGACTTTTCTCGAGCCCACGTTGACCGAGACTTTCTGTACCATCCGCAGCAGGCGGAGCTGTTCGCAAGCCCGGCAGGGTCATGGTCTGACGTTCATATTGGTACTCATTTCCAACCGAACGAGAGATGTTCGTCAAGAATTGCGGCTGATGTACAATAGATCATTTTCTGGCCGGTCTGGCAATGCCTGTCGGTGAGACGATGAAGCTCTTTATCTGCTGGCCTCCTACCGAGCATAATCTAAAGCTTCTGGACGACGAGCCCCCAGGACCAGAGCGTCTGAGCCGCATTATCGATCGACTAGGCGGAGGTCGGTGCGTAGTCGTATGTCGAAATAAGCCGCTATACTTGAGCAGTGGGTGCATTCATGCCGTTGTGACTTTACGAGGTGGCTTCATGTATGCTGGGAATTTCATGACTGCAAACAATGGTGCAGCATTCATTCGAACTCTGCGTCTCTGTCCAGCATTTGTCGACCGATATGACGACGCTGGCCGGCGAGGACTTTTCGCAAACCTTTTGGACCAGATCGACACTACCCTTGGACGAGTTTCCTGCTGGCATTCCTTGATCGCAGAGCTGATCAAGTCATGGCCGATCATCCAAAGAGTAGGTCGAAAGACGGAAAGAAAACGCCTAGCAGAGCGACTTCTCGGGCTTTCGAAAGAAACTCAGTGGCAGCAGGTCTGTGCTGAGTTTTCCGATACAGATATGGCAACGCTAGACGGTATCGTCAGGGCACAATTGAACCGAGGTGTGCGAAGCATCCAGAAATCACTTAGTTCGAGACCTAGAAGACATACAGATCGCGCATCATAACCGGTCAGAACATGAATTCTAACCATTGGTAGTTGGAATAGTTGCAGTAGTCCTTGATGTAAAGTCAAAAAGGAATGCGCTTCTGTACACGGTGGAGGAATGTCTCTACACCAAAGGGTCAAAGACGCCAGAATGTATTGGGTATTGAAGAGTGTATTGAAGAGTGTATTGAAGAGTGTATTGAAGAGTGTATTGGAGATTGTATTGGAGACTGTATTGAAAATTTGGGAGTGTTTACGGGAGTGTTTACGGGAGTGTTTACGGGAGTGTTTATGCGAGTATTTTCGACAACTTTGCGATTCATCGCACAAGTCTGTATTTCTCCAACAAAGTCATCCCAAGCTGTGGTTTCGCATCATCATGAAACACCTCTGGGAACAATGTGGTTTCCAAAACCGAGTAGACCTCACTCACCACTCCTTTGCTACATGCCACTACTTCTTCCGCGAGGCCTGTTTCTGACCAACCTACGCTGTTTTCCCACAGGCACCAGTCTTTACAATGAGCGGCCGTCACACCCGTTCCTCCTTGAAGCAGCTCGCGCTGGGCATAGACCTCGGTGGCGCCACAACGAAGGCGTCCATTCGGGGTCCAGCATGAAAGAATAACCCTGCCTCTGATTGGACATGCAGTCTCGTATATGATGCAGCTGCAATCTCGGTTTCAGTACATACGTCACCCGTTCCACACATGTCGTTGCAGAGTCAAACGCTGTCTTGCTCAACTCTCGGAAATGGTTCATGCTGAGTCGGCCGTCATCCCAGGACACTGTCTGAGAATGAGGGCTCCAACCGACCCTGAAACTTGGCCCATCGGAACGAGATAGGGAATGTCCAAAGTTGCGTAGACTAAGCGGCTCACCAAGAGGCGACTGACAGCCAAGACACATGTACCGCTCTCTGACCCGATTGAGTAGCTTCAAGTCTCCCAGACGAGGTCGCTTCTCCCATCCGACATAGTCGTGCGCAAAGCGTGGGAGTACAGAATCTAGAAAGCAAAGCCGGGCACAATATATCAGTGCGGACAGCTTGGAAGTGTAATTGCGCGGTCTCTCAAAGGTCGAAGGATCAGCAGAGAATCCGAGCACCCCACTGAAGTAGATAAGGATTGTCGAGCTTGACCGACCGTCTACAAAGTTTTCCTTACACAATTGGATCGAAAGCGTTCCAACAAGGTCGGCAAGCTTCTGCTTCATGGCATCGCCATCATGTATCAAGAATTCCGCGGCTATCCCATGGTCAGCGAGAAAAGATCAAACGATAGATAAATTGACTGACCAGGTTTGGTTCGGGGCAAACTCTGCATGAGTCCATCATCGTCTTCACTGTACTCTGATTCTTCGGTGATGGAAGATTCGAAACCAGCGCTCGATTCAACACTGACTGAAGAGACGAAAGTCTCTGGCCGCAGCTCACCATGGAGTGGTGCCAAACTCTCATCAAGAATACCACGATCTCTTGCCCCACTGCTCTTAGACCCCTGGCTCGCATAAGACTCCTCGCCCGCCAAAATTGTGCTTGCGTCATCATCCAACGCGGGATGATGATCAAGGGCATTCGCCAGAGCAATCGACTTTATCGCGTGTTCGTCCGCCGACAAGACTGACCAAATCTCTTCAATGGCTTTACTCTGCTTCGTGGAGAGTCTGAGTCCCAACATCCTCTCGCGAACATAGTCGTCTAGGCGCCAAAGACGTAGTACGAAGTATATCATGCTTTTCCAAAGCCATCTGTAACGCTTGCGCGTAGTGCATCGCCCTGGTAGCTGAAAGGCTGCTTTGTAAGGCCGGCCTTGGACATGGCTTCTCAGCCAGCAACGTATGGAGTGATCGGTGTTCCTTGCAGTATCTTCGCATCGGTCAAAGAAATGATCCGCCGCTTTACCCAAGTTCGAGAGCTTCGACTCGTCCTCGATACTGCTTTTAGTCGGACCTACGACATCATCTGCCAGGAGCAGAGGGACGCCCTCCCGAGAAAAGGCACTGCCAAGACATGAAAGCAGCTGACGGTCAACTCCAGCAAATGTTTCGAGCCATCCAGTGCATCTTATCCAATTACTTGCCAGTGCCAGATCAGAGGCCGACGAATATTCCCCTGGCACTCGAGTTCCTTCGTTACGGCCACGTTGAAGTTCGCGCTCGTGAAGCGCGGTCAACCTTTGTCTTCGTTGTGGCGAGGCTTGCGGTGTGTCGAGGTGAGCTTCTGAGTTAATTCCTTCGTTGAGGGCGACGATCCAGTAGGCAGACCCATTCTGTGTCCAGCTCTGTAGTAACAGATCTCTCCGAAGATGGTCGCGTAGCCAGGTCTTACGACCGCTTTTCTCGCCGTGAGTCTTTGTAAGGTGTCGTTGGGCGAGGTCTAGGCTAGTGGAGCGATAGTTGCACTGCCCGCAGGCCACACCAGACTTCGTGGCGAGGTTCGGATGCGGTGCACAGCCGTCAGGCCGTGGTTCTAGCCTGCTTGGATCGGGCAGCTTGAGCTGTTTCACAAATGCACACAGACCATGACGTGCTTTCGCACTTATGTCGTGTCTGTCTCCGAGATCTTTGGAAACTGCATCGGAAGGCTTGAGTGCATATTGGATTTCGGTCAGATGATGACTTTCTCTTGTGCATCAAGAACAAGTCCAAGAGATGTCAATTTTTGATGAAGTTCCTGACATGACAGACCCTTCCAACCACGTGAAATAATAATGCTCGGCCATCTGTAGGACACGCGCTGCTGGACGAGACCGCCTGTCGATGCTGTTCAAATGGAAATCATGAGATTGTGATGTTCTCGTTTGACTGGCGAGAGAGGAAGACTTCGTCACTACTGGATAAGCATTTTAGTAGAGATGTGATATACCCTTGCACCTGCTGAAACGCGGCACGTTTCGAAGCTGCAGCCACAACTCCAAAAGTGCATATTCAGGGAATGCGACGCATTCCAAGTGTGCATCATGCGAGGATTTGGATGTTTTGCGGGAATGCGACGCATTCCGGTGAAGCATAACTGCGTAGAGCTCTGTCCCTTCTATTCCCTCTTTTCCATCTTCCTTCACCTCCCCTATCCCTATACACCTACCCTCTTCGTCCTCTATAACTTCGCTCTATGCTCTCTTATCCTCGCTGTTCTCTTATCCCATACTCTGAAAAAACACGCTATCATCAAACACTTCTTTAAGCACTTTATCGAACGTTTCACTGGCTATCTTATATCTTCATCTTCCATTCGCTCTCTCATTCCTCCAATCATCTTCTCTGTCTCACTTCACCTTCCCACACCTCCGCAGTACACTTTCTCGTACTGCCACTCCGGTACTGCCCATACGAAAAACCCACATACCCACACGTATCCTATCACCTTTCCCCAATCTCTTCCTGTCTTCCTTCCTGCCTCTTCCCGTCCTTCTCCCTTTCCTCTCTCCCCTCCATTGCCTCTCCTGCCCTTCGTTTCCCGCCCTTTATTCACTCTCCCTACTACACTCTCCACCCCGATTGCCCCAAAGCATATTGCGAAAAACCATATATCTCCCCTCCATCCACACTTGTCGCCTAATCGCCAGCTACACGCCGCGTGCGTCGCTCCCGACATCAGGAAAATCACCAGCGCCCGTACCGTCTTACTCGCCCGCGACCCTTCTCGGAGCCCTAGTACCCCTCGCGTGAACGCTCCTGCGTGGCTAGAGTACGCTGCCGTCGCCATCTGATGCCAGAAACGACTCCAAAATCGCCTTATCGTGTAAGCCTCTTCGATCTTTCCAAAACAATTCGCCCACTCCTCTGGCCTGTCTAGCCCCGTCGATACGAATGCAATCGATAGTACGCTGTGCGCCGTCTCTAGCATCGCGAACGCCGCCCATAGCCAGTAACACGAAAGCGCCACCCTGAGTGATGCTGCCCGCCACCACTCCCTCGCAACCCAGTCCCCTGACAGCAGTCGTGCGACCCACCAGCCCTGTGGCTTCGCAAAGTCATCTAACCTTAGAGGTATGAACAATCCCGGGAAGATACGCACTGCCACTTGTCTGTGCACCATTTGACACGTGATAATGCGGATCACGCGTCGTCCTACAAACATCGTCTTCCCCTCGCTTCGCCTCCCTGCTCGTCGAGTCCCTGTATCGCATCGTCGGTGAAGAAGTTGGGGATCCTGCCAGATCTTGTATATTCCGAAAGTGATCGACTCTCCATTCTTGTGCGACGTGGGGAGCTCACTCACTCCGGCGTATGGCGACAATCGTTTGATGTAGAGCACTGACGTCCCGTGGAAGACGTGGATGATTGTGCCGAGACCCCATAATGACGATAGGCCCTCCGGCCAGGTGAGAAAAGACATCGTCCAGAAAGAGCAGCCTGCCAGTAAGAGCATCGCTGGTAAGAGACAGATCCGCGCCCGATGGGGGCTGCCGACAGCAATGGCGAAGACAATACTGTATGCGACAAAACAGCCCACGGGAACTAACGGCCCTCTGAACTCCATTGTACTTGTTTGTGCTGACGAGTTGCGGGATCTCGACGATCTGATGTTCGAGTCGCGTACCTTCCGACTATAGAGTCGGCCACATCGGCGGCCGTAGCCATGGCCATGATCTTAGTCGCCAATGTTGTCACGTGAATCTCGTGCCGAAGGTATAGTACACCTCCACCCCGTCTGCCGTTCACCCCTCCCCTCGCTTTCCCGCTGCTCCGTGGGGCTGCTGTAACGATAGTGTGCGTCTCGTCCCTCTCGCGTCCGAGGATCCATTATCATGCCCTAACATTGAGCGTCAGGACTATCTCGCTAGCCGTGCGGATGATAGACCCGAACCCGCTCAGCTTCACTAGCGCATCCACAATTGACGTGCAGAACGCCTGTTCTGGCCGCAAGCGAGCTTCAGCCAAGGCGTTCATGCTCATCTCCATGTGCTTCCTTGTCATCGGTAGCGTAGACGTTCCTCAGGACCGGGTACAGGTCGAGCTCGACCCGACGTTGTTGGAGGCACAAGACGGTCCTCGTGTTGTCCTACGTTAAGCAGTTCCCCTCCGAGCTTGCCCTCCTTCATTCGCATGCCATGCTCCGATCTTCGAGGAGCATCTGTGCCGGCTTGCTGGCGATTCTTTCCATGTTATCAACGCCGTATATGCTATGGAAGAGCTTGTCCATCTTCTCAAACACGCCGCGTCCTGCGATGGTCGTGCTCTCCGAGTCGATGGCCCCTGCGTTTCACCGCGGCGATTTGATTTTCCTCTGGAATAGGACTGATACTGTACGGGTGGGCGAGATACCTGTCTGCTGGTTTGCTGGCGAGCCATTGCCAATGGTGCATAGAGTCGTCCAAGTATACCACACGGCGGAGGATACAGATAGAAAGCCCGGGTGAGTCAATCGATTAGACGTTCACGACCGACACGGTTCTGCGGAACACTGACTTACACGCAGGCCGCTTTTCCTCACCAAGGGCGACAACAATGCCGTCAGTGACGAGTCATTATATCCCCGAGGCTACAGATACGCCTCGACGGGTCAGGTGGTCGGCTGGGTAAAGGCTTACGTACCCTATGTTGGATGGATGGCGATATGGCTGCAAGACTGGAGCGGAGCCAAACTTGCAACGCTACAGTCGAGACGAGCATGAGTCTGCTATTGAGCTTCACAAATGTGCTGGTCGTAGAATGTATCGCTCGGAATTTGGGAAATTGGGGATCACGATGGGTTCAATTTGAAAGAATGTAGCCTTTGCTCAAACATGACTTAGGCCAACAGCTATCTTTGTGGACGGACGTCAGAGCCTCGCACTCGCTCCCCTTGCTCGTTGTATTGCTTTCCGAGCATTGATCGGACTCTCTCTAAAATCCTCTATCGATCCTATACCGTTTGGACTTGGGCCAATCTATTTGCCGAGAATGGATCGCAGGTTATTGAATTGCTCGGGGGTAAGATTGTCGTAAAGAAGGGTGCTAGAGCCGAGCGGCATCGGGTAAGGTCCGTCTACAGGGTCGCCCACGAGAACGGTGGCGAGCGTCATACAAGTGGGAGGTACTCCATCAGCTTGGATTCCTGTGTATCGACATATGAAAATCAGCTTCATGAAACTTCCGTCGTTCCGACAGTACCACGCTTAGCGATGCTCCCCAAATCTCTCTGAACATGCTTACCATTGTTTCCGACAGGGCCGGAGACTACAACGTTAGCTGTTCGCAACTCGTCAAAGCAACGGTCGTAATCCTCTTGTGGTACGCCAGGCGGAAGGTCCTGACGCTTCACCTTGCCTGCAGTGCTGATCGCACCACCAATGACAGCGCCGGATGCAGTGATGCCAGCAGCGATTACAACTGGTGGAGCTGGACAGAGCTGCAGGAAAGAGGTGAGAAGGAGCGCGGAAGCGCCTACTGCTACGGACGAGTGCATTGTAGAAGGGATGTAGAACTTGGTATGTTCGATAAGATAGATGATAGTAAAGCAAGTCTTTAGGTGCTTCAGAAGCGGACGGAGGAGGCATAATTTATATCGCGTAGCTCAGCCTTCGTCCTGAGCCTCCTCCCATCCAACATGTTCAACTCTTCGGCCAAGACCTGCAATCCTCATGGGGAATGAAGCTATGGCTCGCTTTGAGAAGGCCGGCCTGAGAGTCGCCCGTCCTACCTGCTACCATTGTGGTGACCCTGGTGTAGCCATCGGGATACAAAAATATCGCTGTAGCGTTCTCGACCAATAAAGGGCCAGCTTGTACGCCATTGCGAGGCCTGATTGGGGCGGGCATTCGCATCGCAGCGGTAGAATTTAGATGGTGCGGTTGCGGCGCTAGGAAGTGGTTCATCGAAGTATTGACGACTATGCATCGCTTCACTAGTCCTTAGGGACCGATCACACTGAAGCTGAGCCACCTTCCTGATACTTCGAGTGCGATCGTTCCTCGTTCACCTATCCTGATATGTTCAACAGCTCTATCGGCAAGGATCGGTGGAGAGTGTGCGTCGCGGCGTGTCCGACTTAGCTCTCTCCTAGTCACTCCCGACCACAGCCGATGCTCGTCTGTAGCTACCATCGGACCACTAGCTATCGCTAGACGCTGTTAATCACACATGATCTGAAAGGTCGCCCGTGAAAGTCGCATATGACGGCCGGCACACTCTAGAATCTTATTTTCTCCTTTTGGCTGTAGAATGTTTAGAAACGGATGCTTCGGCCAAGTTTTCGCAATGGCCAGCCTTTTTCCTCAAAGAGTACTGTGGTGGGTACGAGCGCCGTCGTTCCACTTCGCCTCTCTCTGCAGCTTGCTGTGCGATTCAGGTATTGCCAAGGCTACGGTTCGCGTACCATCTGAAGTGGTAGCGGTAGCGGGGGCGGCGCAGATCCCATGCTGTCGTCAAGCTAAGGTTCGCGGTCCCGCGGCCGGGGACGCCCCGTGCGAATCAGTAGATCGTCAAATACCCGCCAAGGTTGTAAGCGAAGGACCCCAGTAGCTCAATCACAGCGCCAAGGAGCGCTCCTTACATCCTGCCAAGCACACAGACGAGCTAGAGGGCGGGGAGTTCTGCGATGACCCACAGCGCGGTTTGTAGGATCCACTAGATTCCCCACAAATAGCGCGAAACCATTCGCGTATTAGCGAGAACACGTAAGGGAGGAGAAGATTCGGAGGCAGAGAGGAGGGGCAGAAGGACTAGCGTGATTCGAGCTTGAGTCCTCCAGGCAGAGGAAAAGAGGGAGATGGAAAGATAGATAGAAAAGGAAGGGTGTGATAGCTACGAGCTAGAAATTCCTACAGACGAATTGAAGCGAAGGTACTTCCATGCAACGCGCTTTCTTCCATATTATCGGTCCTGGAAGCTTCAAAGGGTAAGACATATGAAGGATAGAGTCAGGGCACAGGCGTGGGCAGGCAGATGTGTTCTGGCGTCAGGCGAAGAAACTGAGTCCTTTGTAGAATTCGTCTACAGCAATAAACACAGTAAAGGATTCGCCAGCCCGCGCTACCTGACCAATGAGTTCCACCAATCCATTCGGCGATACCTACAAGCTTGCGCAGCCGACTGTGCTTAATGTTCGACAAAAGTACTGGAGTTGGTTTTCCAACACGGGCCGCGGTTTCTCGATCACAGATGGCGATGGTTCCATGCTATTCGTGGTCAGCACGACCTCCATGGGTAAACGTCGTACTTTGCAAGACCACTTAGGCCAGCCGCTCTTCGACCTCGAGCGCAACTTCACATCTAACCGAGGGGCTTTCGTCGCTACTCGGATGGGCAGCGAGGTCTTGCGCGTCAAGTACAGTTGGGTGCACCGCAAAATCCAAATGGAGCTCTCCTTATCCGTGCAGGTCTCGAGTGTCCCGGGGGGGTCCATTAGTATCAAGGCGAAGGATACGTCAGGCAGTCTTTTCGGTGTGACAGTCGGATCCGAGGTGGTGATGGATGTACAGTGCACCAACGTCTCGAAAGGAGCGCTGGGTACGCTGAAGGTTACGCCCCCCGAATGGGTCGTCAAAGTTGGTGGCGGATTCGACCTGGCGCTTGTGAGTTACGAAGAATCCCGTATCCTGCCTTTGCTAGAGCTAAACTTCTCCTGTAGGCTAGCTTGATTACTATCTGCATCTCTGATGCGTTCTCGGAAGCCCATTTCCTCATGATGTAAACGGCGCGACACCCATTACGAGGAGGTTAGCTCTGGTGTTCCTGCCGTTTCGATAGAATGTCTGCTGGAGGGAGGACATTTACATTGGGCTGGGTCGTGGGATGTGGATTTGATGCGATCTGTGCGCTTAGAGGAGGATATATGCGCAACCCACGGACGCTTGATACGTTGGTACGTCCTAAGGAGGCTGGATCTAGCACTTATCGGTGATACATGAGGGGACTGGCCTAGCATCTTGGAACTCCCTCTGTGTAATTCTTGGGGGAACATCTGAAAAGGACATTTTGAAGAACATCTCCATTCTATCTTAGCTCGGAATCATTTCAGAGCTCAAATTCTCGGAGCGCTGCAGCTGTCACTCGGACGGCTTGGATGGCAACTCCCCCTCCGAAGGTTGTTTCTTCTCCTAGTCAATCAAAGAATGAGTCAATGTTCGGAAATGGCCGCCCGAACCGCTCCTGCAACCACCGTATACCCTGCATACTTACGTAGACGCCATAACATAAAGGAAGTAGCACATCTTTGTCACTACAACCATCTTTATGCTTTCCGTCGCTGTTGTCTGCTCGTCGACAGACA
Source organism: Cladosporium sphaerospermum (assembly GCA_023621355.1). NCBI lineage: Eukaryota > Fungi > Ascomycota > Dothideomycetes > Cladosporiales > Cladosporiaceae > Cladosporium > Cladosporium sphaerospermum. Next base: position 26,606 of record JALZWQ010000041.1, read on the forward strand.
GATTGTGATTTGCAACACCAGAAGCAAGCAGTGAAAGGTTTGAACCACGTCTTTCCTTTCCCTTCATGTCTTCTTCTGGTTTCATTGCGTTTGTTGAAGACCTTGTATCGTTGATTGCATTCACTGAATTTGTGATCCCACGGCTCGTCGCAAGCCCGGCAGAGAAGGCATGTACCGCGGACTGCGATGAGATGTTCTTTATACTGCGCCATTTCGTTATATGCCTGTAGCTTCTCTCTCTGTATAGCATCGAGGCCAGTGTACTGTTTCGATTTCGGCGCTCTTTCTGGTAATGAGATGGACTCCGCATGACTGGATGGGCAGAAGTCGCATGTGACATCTTCTGTCATACACCAACGTCGATGTTCGGCGATGTCAAGGTGCTCGGTCAGCGATGTCCGGTAACACTGCTCTCCCCGCAGGTATCGATGCATTGCTTGTCTTTCCGTTTGTTTGCGAAGACTGGTATCGTATCGTAGATTTCTGACAGTTTCTTCATCTTCGTTGAGACAAAGCTGTGGTTCCCAAGTTGATGGAAGTAGGACAAGTGAATATGCTTTTGCACCATCACGACCGGCTCGCCCATACTCTTGCGCGAAGAGTACCAACGATTTGGGCTCGTTCACATTGACGACTAGACGGATATGCGGATAATCGAATCTTTCAGCAAGGGCGGTCGTCGCAACTATAAGTGGTTGAGTTGGATTTTGGGTCCAGCGCTCGAGGACGTTTTTCTTCTCTTGTGGATCGCCGCTCTGTGACGTGTAACTCTCGCATGAGAGATTACTGGCGAGCTCGTTTGCTTCGTCTCGTGTCCGAACATAGATGATGATCTTGTCGTAACTATGGTCAAATAAATCCGACTTGTTCCAAGCATCAGACACTTCGATGGTAGTCTGCTCTAGCAGGCTGCCTTTCTGGGGATTAGCTTTTTGAACCATGTAAAATATGTTCGTCCGATTGCTTGAAGCTCGAATAATCGCCGGATAGACTAGATAGTTCCGCTCCTGGAATTCAGCTTGTATCAACGGGGGCAGAGTGGCAGTCATGTAGACGAATTGTGTGCGAAGACAACGAAGCGCTGTCACATCCACCATGGTGGGCCGATATTCGATTGCTGTGACCGTCAGGTGGCACTCCTCTACGACAATCCGGTCTAGTTTCTGACGAGCAATGAGGCCACGTGCGTACTTTACGAAGTCTTTTGTGGACGCGGCTTCAGTGCTGACGATCACTAGTACTACCTCACGACGCTCTCCAGGTGTCCACTCGAGATGATCAATTCCAAGTCCGTGCATTCGTCGGAGCAAGTCTCCTCGAAGCGAGACGAGCGGGACGATGAGTATCGTGACCTGCGCGCCTGGAAGCGTGCATGGCAACATGAACAAGAGGCTTTTTCCGGATCCGGTGGGAAGTACAGCCACCACTTGTTCTCTCCCTGACATGATCATTTCGAGGGCTTGCTCCTGCTCTGGGCATCTCCAAGTCATATTCTCGTCACCTTAGAGTTTCTTCAGCCCTCCGAGTATGTGTGCCTTGAAGGTCCTGCCGAGTGAGATACGTCTAGCAACTTAGAGCACGACTGAATGATCTTGCACCTGCTACTCTAAAGATGCCCCAACCCGCGACTTTACCGAATTGATACCGTCCTTCAGCCTAGACATTTGGCGCGTTTTGTCGCTAATATGCTATCTCCGTGGCCTAAAGGCGTTTGAATGCTAAGCTACGGTAGAGTGTTGCCGCTCCACGACCATTTTACAAACCATGACAAGCGTAGTGGCTTCTCACTGGCTCGCATGCCTGTCGTGCCGTGACACATCCTTTGCGACGCATTCCGGGGAAGTATAATTGCGTAAGAATCACTCACTCAAAGACCTAGAAGACATACAGATCGCGTAACGTCACCAGTCAGAACGTAAATTTCAATCACTGGCAGTTGGAGCACTTAGAATAGTCCTTGGTGTGAAGACGAAGAGCAATGCTCTTCTGCATACGGTGGAAGGATATCTCCTTCAAAAGGTCAAAGACGCCAGAGTGTACAAGTGGCTTCGAAGAGTGTATTCGAGAGTGTATCCGAGAGTGTATCCGAGAGTATATTCGAGAGTGTGAGAGTGTATTGGAGAGTGTATTCGAGAGTGCTTTGAAGAATGCTTTGAAGAATGTTTTGAAGAGTGTTCTCGCGAGTTTTTACGCAGGAGTGCTGACGAAGGCATACTCCGTGTCATAGTCTACGTGTTGTGAGAAATGTAGCACTCGATCTGGGTTGGACGACACTTGCTTGATTGTCTACCTGATACTATGTACGACCATTTCATATCTTCTTCTTATCAACGAGCGTGGTTCCCGAATCTTCCACGTCCTCTTGATATTGCGAAGCCGTATCGATCCGTAGGATACTCTAGCATGTAGGAAGTATTCCACAACAGTTTCACCTTGTGTATGACAAGACTATTGGTGCAGAGGATTCGCGAATTCCTTTTGGTGGCGTTTCAAGCAACGGTCGCTGGGTTCGACTAGCTGTTGATGGATCTTGAATGAATGCAGTAGCTCCCTTGCATATTGCTTCCTCGTGGACTGCCATCTGGTCTAGCATAAAAGAGACTTCATTTCGATAAGGATTTCACTACCTCCCACTCTTCAGTCGTGACTGGGTGTATGTCACGCGGCATGAATATAATGAGCTCCCTTCTGATCAAGTTTTGCTTCCCCTCGAAGTATGCTTTGCGACGCAGACGGCGACTGAGCTTCTTCAGCGCCGCATACACGTCTTTCACCTTCAGCCCATCCACAGACTGGATGCGAAAATCTTTCGTGGAGTGGAAGATACCCGATCTCATCTTGTGGCTAACACGGACGTCGGCAACAAAGCATCTAGGATCGGAGGTGAACGCGTCTAACAACACGCCTTTAGCTACCACAGCGCTGGACTCGAAAGTGGCTGGCATCATGACTGCCGATACCCAACGCTGAATTCCATGTAGCCACCCTGGCGGAGCCGAGCGCAATGCTTCTATTCGAGCTTCACGACCCCAAGGACCGTTCAAGAATACTGGATGCAAAACAGCTGGAGTGAAAGTGCAACGAGGACGCGGTTCCTTCGGACCCAGCACTCTGAACATCGGTCCCTCAGGCGTCTGAGAATTTTGCATGAACAGCCAGTGTCCGACACTTTGGAAGTGAGTGCCATGGTGACCCCCTTTCACAATCTTCCACGTCTCGTGCGGGCTGATGCTTCTATTCAGAAACATTTTGTCCCGAATCGGTGAACATTCAGAAATAGCTTCCTTGAATTGTTTCGAGACGCGTCGCACGATATACAGCTCCTTAGTTGGCAGATAAAGCAATATATTCTGAAGAAGCTCGGGCGTGTTGAACGTTCTCTGGCGCACTTCGTGGCCGTTCATGGCTTTCGTGTAGGCTCTGGTTCTCCTCCGCTGCTCGCCCAGTTGCGGAGGCTGGAAAACATGGCAGTGGGAGCGATATGTGCGTGGTTTGTAGATTTTCTTCTGACAAAAGGTCAATAATAAGTCATCGCAAAACTATATGGAGATCTCTTGCCCTCAGGTTTTCTCCCAGCGTCTCGCCAGCACGCTTTGAGCGTGTCACTACCGTCATCCTGACGGTCTCTGGGAAAACCCGCTGGATTCTCAGAACATTGGTGAAGCGCGTCTGAAAATTTGTGACGGATCAAGATAGTTGGGAGGGCCAAAGGGGATTGAGTAAGGAGAAAGGGAACTGCAGTCATAGCGTGGCGAACACTCAAGGACAATCAAGGGACCGGTCTTGTCAGATGAAATGTGTTGAAAGACTTGAGCGGAAAATAAGCGCTTGCTACACGAAGTACCACAGGTGGACTGGTCCCGAGACGAAGCTGCCAGAGCACGTTCTACCTTCATCGTGAATTCTCAACATCCTGACGTTTTACATTCGGATAGACGCCTGCATCGCGTCCACAAGAAAAACGTCATCCATGAACGACAGCGATGGACTCGGTACGCGTGACACTGCATCCGAATGTTGTTGGCAAAGAGAGCAGTCACGACTTCTCGGCTGTCAACGTCGTTTCGATCTGTGATGTAGGTGGGTGGGGTAAACGCAGGGATTAACAAGTCCCCAACCAGACTGTGAAGACGTTTCCCGAAGTTCCGAGGCAGGAAGCGCTTTTTGTTGCACAAGGCTGTGACCTCTCGTTGATATAAATCCGTGGATTGATAGATTGTTGTTTTAGTTTTTCAGGTGTGCGGCCTGGTAGACCGAGCCTTTCTATCTAATGTCCAAAGTGCCTCGGCTGTATACGAAGCGCAGGGAGTGTCACAGGCCAGTCCTAAGAAAAGGTGGATACAAGCTAGGTTAGTAGGGGACAGGTGCGTAGGCTGCCCGGCGAGGAGTCTACAGGACTACCCTTGCAAGACACGGTCGGCCTACCGTGGGGAGACCCTCGTAGGCAACGCGAAACGGGTGTCGCGAGGCACAGCCGACGTCAAAGCGTGTCCGGCGAGGGAAGAACGAGGCACCTTTGGCAGGAGTACGCTACCCCACGGCGTGTAGATAGCGGCAGCCACTGCTGGCTCCGAGGACCTCACCCCTTCGATGGGCTCTGACCCTCGGTGTACCTGAGAGCAGGCGGGATCAAACCCCGGCCGGAGAGACTGCTACGTGGCTCGAGAGAACGTCTCGTCTCGCTTTAACCTTTCGTAGCACAGGTTCTGCGCATAGCCTTTCTCAGCCGTGCATGATAGAACTAACACGGGACTTTTGTCTGCCCGTCCCCACTTATTCTAGGCAACCAGTGATAAGATTGTGAAGAAGGCAGGACAATACAAGGCAATACAAGAGGTGTGACCTGCCAATTAAAATGCACCAGACATCTTAGTATCACGTGAGAGGGTCTTCATCCAAAACACAATGCCAAGAGATCCAGTAATCATGATTACTGGATCTCTTGGCATCACGTGAAGGAGCAATGTTGGGAGCAAAGGCATACACGGGTACGCAGTTTGTGCATGGTGGATGTCAGGACAATGTAACTGTCGGCAGGAGTTTTACTATCATTTGGCGGAGAGGACTACGGACCCCGATGCAAGATCGATAGCATAATCTAGAAGAGTAACTCAAATCAAACACAGGTTTGGAGCCATATGTATATATTAACTGCATGGGAAACCGCGCTTCAGATCTGCTGGCTCAAGCGCTCGTCAAAATCTACATTCTCGAGTAGCCCTTCGTCTACAACCGGCACCGTTTCTTTCAGCCCACTCGACTTTGCATTCGCTGGGACTTCTTCTCCGCTAGTCACTGTCCGGACGACTTCTGGAGCATTCACGGTACCCTCCACATTTTGTTCCGTTAGATGAGCTGACGGCGAAGTGACGGGCCACTGTAGAGCACAACCAGATTCTGGCCAGCCAGCCAGCATAGGCGACAGGCCAACCGGCGCTGCTATAGATTCAGCCTCTGGTCGCTCGAGCGCCAGTTCTGCTCTAGGAAGAGACTGTCCAGTGAGACCATACCGTACTAGAGCGTCCAGGGTTCGCCTCGCACCATCGTCCAATGCTCTCCATGCTACATCAAGGAGACCGAGCAACGGGCCGAAGTTTTTAGCAGTAATTCTCGACACACGGCTGTCAGGAACGCATTGTGGCGGCAGAGCCAGAAAGGCACCATTTCCGCCGAAAAGGTTTCGCACTTCAAGCCATGCCCTGCCCTCAATCAGCCGATTGCGCAGCCTGAACCAGTCTTGTGACGCTACTGGATTGGTGGCTTTGTCTTCCGGTCGCTCGACCGTAGAGTGTTCGGGGAAAATGCCGCGAAAAAGCTTGAGGTTAGCGTCTCTGGCCCGGTTCCCGCCAACACCCTTTGGCACGAGGGTCTCGCGGTATTGTGCCATAGCAGCCAAGTTCGCGCGTTTGGTGATGGTGAAGAGCGTTTCCTGGGTTTCAAGGACGTCCAAGCGCCGATAGAGTGCGGAGAAGTGCGCGATGCAGTCAGATTGCGAAACCAGAGCGTTGCCTGCGAGTGGGGCTCTCAAATCAAGATTAGGGGCAATGAAGTCTGAGTTCGATGTCGAGCTGTCGCTCCCTCGTTTATTACCTTTGCGCAAATTGCACACGAAACGTCTGAGCTCCTCGATGCCTCCTTCGCTTCCAAGGGACAATGCTGTACGAACCATTTTTGTCTGTTGTTCGAGTGGTAGCGAGCTGATCACACTGTCCCTCTTCGCGGCTTTCCAGACGGCATTCTCGGTGTCTTCTAATCCGGGCACCACACTAGTCTGGCGGACAGTTTTGATAGTCGACCCGGGAGACAGAGTAGGAGACATGCGCGACGGGGTTCTTGGTCGCGGAGGGGTCTCCATACCTCTTTCAAACGAGTCTTCCATGTTTGCGTCGCTCTCATCATCCTCTCGTGTGTTCTTGTTGCGCTTGTTCGGGTGTTCTTCCCGGGTTGAAGTTCCCATGGCTCTGTCTCCTTCCAAGTCTCGCTTTCGTTTTCCCTCACCACTTCCGTCATTAGCTTCAATTGTTCCTTCTCCTCCCTCAGAGGTTGTGCCCCTTGTCTCCTCTTCTGTGCCATTTGTGTGTCCCGGTGCCCAACTCCTCCAAGCTCCACTGGGATGATTTGCAGCCACCCGCTGTTCCACAAACTCTCTATCCTCTCGCACTTCGCCACGAACCTCAACACTTCTTTTGTCCCCGTCACCTTCATGTTCTTCCCTTTGGCCAGCTTGGATTGCGTCGTCGTCCCCCGTGGTTTCGTTATGCATCTGTGCCTTGTCACTTGTCGTCTCTTCTTCACCTCCATTGACCTCTCTTTCCGCTTCCTGTTGTCCTTCGGCTTCCTGCTGCCGCTTAGCCCTTTCATCTCCTGCCAAATCTTCTTCGCTTCCGTATTCTTTGCCTTCTTCCTTGTCCGCCTCCGCCGTTTCAGCTTGTTTTGATGGTTCGCTATGCCCATCGTCATCCTGCTCTTCAAAACCATCCCCGTTCTCTTTCTCCATCACTGCATCCTTGTCTGGCCCCTCCTCCAGATCTCCCCCCTCTTCTGAGTCGTCGACATCCCCATCAAAATCCTCCACTGCATCCTCCTCTCCGGCATGCTCCTCCACTGCATCCTCATCTTCTGCATTTTCCTCTTCCTTCTCCTCCTCATCTTCCTCCGCTGCATCCTCCTCTCCTGCATCCTCATCCCGTACATCATCCTCCCGTACATCCTCCTCTCTTGCGTCTTCCTCTTCCGTATCTTCGCCTTCCTCCTCATCTTCCTCTTCCTCCGGCTCGGTGTTCATTTCGTCTGACTCATCCTGAGCTTCTTGCACTTGTTGCTCAGTCACCTTCTCTGCGCGTCGCGTTCGAGATCTCTGGTGCTTCTGTGTCGCAGATACTGAACGGGTTTTGGCTGGCTGAGAGGCTTTGTTTTTGTCATTGGTTTCGGCGTTACCATTGGCTGTACGCATGTCGTCTACTTTGCTTGGGATCCACCTCTTTGTGTGTGGAGAGCCCACGATCCACAAGTCGCCGACGGGGTATAGCTTCACAAGAACACCCGGGCCTGTGACAGCGCCCGCACATTTCTTGACGTCTGCAAGACTGCGCGTAGAGCGCTCGAGGACCTGTGGTACGTCGCATAATGCAGACTGCGGTGATGTGAGTGATGAGGCGTTCGGCCCTGAACGAGCGGTTCGCGAGGGCTGGGTTCGTTGAGGCTGTTTCATCGTACTGCTGTATGTAGAGATGTGAACGAAACAAAGTCGAACGAAAGAGGCCAGGAGCGCAATGAAGAATGACCTCGCAAGCAAACAGCCAAGCAGGCAGCCATTGTCGTAAGCGAGTTCGTCACATGGCGGGAGTGGAGCGACTAAGGCTCATGGTGTGCCAATCTGCTGGGCCCGCGTGCTGTGAGTCAGTCCATCCGTGAACTCACACATAGACCGACCACCCCCTCCCATGACAGCCAGGGCATTCAGCACCACTGTGTGTCACGCGCGCGAATTATGCATGTCCCAATCTTGTCTCTCCTCCATTGTTGCGCCCAGCGTCGGCTGGATGATCTTGCATTCTGGCATTTGATTCGCGCAGCTCAGGAAATCCTCTGTCTATCGGGCAGCTGGACGGCACCGAGTGAACAAGCCGAAAGACTTGTAGAAATGCCGTCATGTGGCCGGAGTGAAGTGACTAGGGCTCATGGCGTGCCAGTCTGCTGGGTCCGTACGCCCTGACTCATTTCTGCCATGCGGTCGCGCAACATTGTCCTGGGCGTGACGAAAAGTCCATCGCACCGTTGCGCTCATCGGCGCCATGCGTATAGAGTCCACCTTTTTCTTGTTTTTTCCACTCGCTGTCTATGAGTTGACGGTCATTCCTGTAGCGGCGAGGCGGTCTTGCCTGGTAGCATACACAGCGCATGGGCCAGATCACACTGCGTTGGTCGGACATCCGGACTGCGGATGGAGCGATCGTGTCGCGCAGGATTGTTAACATGGAAACCCTCCTGCAGTGGCCCCTGTTCAGACAACAAAGCCGATCATGTCAGTTCGAGCTATCTTGCGAGGCCAATTGGCCTGGGTATGAGTGCGACGGCCAGGATAAGCTTCGAGTAAAGGCGTGTACTCTCTCTGTGGTTGTTTACATGTGTCGTGCAGAGTGTTTATGATACTGTATCTACGCACGTGATGATGCGCTTGATCTCGAATCTGGCCCAGCTTTTTCGTTTCCTTTCGCAGCCGAGATTTAGCGTGGTCCCATCCTCCGAGCGAGGCTCAAGGAAGTATCGGCCGCCTGATTTACTGTACTTCGGAAATAGAAATGGAACGTGCTTCCAGAGCGTGCCGAGCGTGCAAGGGTCTCATGCAGCTAATGTCGGCGCGATTTATGGCATCACAACAAGCTTTGGCAGCGAACGGCCGTCCTGCACGTCTGACGCCATCGTGCATCCGCTTTTGGTCGCTCGCGGCCGTACGGTATCAATCTCTAATGACTACGTTCACCTTGTCCAAATCTGACAGGTGCTGCAGGGGTGTGCGGCCCCACTTGAATCCAATAACTAATTAGCGGCCATAACCTCAATCAAAAGGATATTGGCCAAGAGGAAGCTTGCCTTGCTTTCATGTATTCGACGTCGTCGGATGATCATAAGCACTCCAGATAATGCCCAGGCTAGCTTGCAATCATTTAGATGATATGCGACAGGCTTCGGGAAACCATGGAAGGACACCACCAGCGTCACGCCTGTAAACAAATTCGTTGCATGAGGATGTTAGAATTGGTTCCTAACCAAACCTTACAAAGACCCTACATGTGAAATTTTGTCCATGGAGAAAGATGGCAGACTCTTGTGGTCGATCCAGATATTCGTTTCTATCGACTAGGTCATTGTTGGTGACCAAGTCCAACTTGCACCTGAACCCATTCCTCTAGCAGCTTGTGTAGATTGCAACGCACGGTTAAGCACCACCAGTGTTGAACCCGTGCCAACCCAGCACAATCGAAAACTCAGTAATGGAAGCTCTAATGCAAGTCAAAAGTCTCCTGATTCCTTATCCCCATAGAGAGCCGGCCGCGGCCGTGCAACACGTCCTGGACAGACCCCATGCCAGATTGTCACTGTATGCGATGTGATGTACGCTCCGCTGCACTGTAAGCTAGTTCGCTAAATTTGGCTATCGGCGCGATTTTCTTCGGCTGTACGTCATAAGCGGACGCAGAGTCCACAGTCTACAGCCATACACACGTTGCAGATCCGCCATCATATTGCTCATGTTTCGCCTCTGCTAGCGAAATGTAGTAAGTAGCAAATCTCGCTTCAGGCTTGAGGGCTGCGCTTAGCACAGGATCCTGTCAGGCAGAGATCAGGGCACCTTGAATTTGTCGGCGGACTGCACGGACATAATGCGGTACTCCGCGCGTCACGAACCTGACACGTCGCGGTCTCGGCACCCGCAACGAACGTTGCGCCGCCAATGCCTGCCCGATGATACTCAGTCTCCATTCGATCACCACTAATTTGCTATACTACAAGTAGCAAACATGGCGCCAGATATAGCAACACTTCAGACTCTGCGAGGAAACACTTATCGCCGGCCCAACTTAAAAGACCACACGCTCGATGACAACGGCATCGAGAACACGTGCCCTTTGGACAATAACAAGCACTCCATCGATCCTCAATTTTGCCTCGGGCTCTTGGACAATCTTCCTTTGGAACTCTTATGCAATGTTCTAGTGGGACTAGATCTCCGCTCTCTGACTGATTTTCGACGCGCCAACAAAAGAGCCATGCAAGTGGTTAATTCCATCCTAGAATACCAGCTGATCATAAAGAATTGCCCGGCTTTAATTCGCGGTCTTCTAAGCACTGGGCTTGGGTCGAGTTTCTCGTGCAAAAGCCTCATTGATACGCTCAGCGGCTACAGATGCGCAACTTGCGGCGATTTCGCGGGCTTCATTTACATCATCACCTGTAAGCGTGTCTGCTTTCTCTGTTTCTCTGAAAAGCCGGAGTATTATCCACTGCAGCTTCCGGAGGCGGAACGAAAATTTGGCGTTGACAGAGGATTCTTTGCATCCTTGCCTATGCTAAGGAGTATTCCTGGACTCTATTCACCGAATGAGAATAAATGCAAGACTCGTTGTACTCTCATAGATGCGGCTTCGGCTCACCGCCTGGGTATGGAACACCACGGATCCGCTCAGGCTATGGAGGAACGTGTCGTCGAAGTTGCGCAGAGAAGCTTTGAGGCGTACCGGCAAAGGGTCAAGGCACAGTCTGGCCACACTGTACCTCGTCGGCCTCCCAAACTCGGTTCCAAAGGAGGTCGAATATTGGATCCCCGGCGATTCATGGCGATTGTGCGCGCACCGTGGGTCATGGGGCTTACGAACACTGTGGAATGGGGGTTTCATTGTGCCGGGTGCCAGAAGGAATATCGCGGTCGTCCATTACATTGGAGAAGAAAATACTGTTCGGAAACTTTCGAGCAACATATTGCACAATGCGGAGCTATCGAAAACGGAACTCATCATTCTAAGGACAGATTGGAAGGGGTGCCTTCATCTTGAGCAGAGTTTCCAGCCATAAATGCTAACCATTTGATTACTGGCGTTCGCCGACTGTACTGGAGCCCTTCCAATCATTGCAACGGCTGTAGCTAATTGCTTCTCTGACGGCAGCGAGAACACTGCACCTGCAAGCTACCTGCGCATCTCGTCCTTCCCGGGCTTGACCATGTGCTTAGAACACATATGCACAGAATCGGCAAGACGATTCTGCACTACCGGGCTACACTTCACGTTTGTACCATCTCTTTCGGCGCATTGACGGAATTCTTCGAGCTTTTTACAGCCGCACGTATACATCCGATAATCTTGGGTACACATCTGTAGGCAGCTTCAGCATAGCCTCGTCAACTTCCAAGAGCATGTCTTACCCTGCTTCGTTGCTTCGGAGTGCCTGAGCTGCTGAATTATTGATGATGCTTTCTGTTAAAGCATGTGGTCAGGGAAGGTTTCCAGGTGGTGCTTCTCATCTGAACTCACTCTGTATATACCGATTGATCGAATGTATTTGTAACCACTTGGGGGACACTAAGAATGGGGACCCAGCATTTGTTGTACATTATGATATATAACTTACATACTTGTCTGCCTGAGCTTGAGCGCTTCCTCTTGATCCGTCATTGGCTGCCATTGTGATGACTCGTGGCTCTGCTTCGAGGCCGTGGGGGCAGCGCTTAACCTGCAATTTCCCCTGCAGTAACGTCAGACCATGTGATGGCAATCTCGCAGGCAGTAGATACCGGTATATAGCGCTTACATTCCAAGTATCATGAGCTGCTATTTCTAGTGCGCATCTTCGCGCCGTGTACTTGCGATGGCTCAAGTTCCACGAGCGCTACTGCTTCTTCAAGCGTCCGTTGACCAGGACGATGACAGCCACCTCCGATTCCTGGTTGACGGCAGGAGTATCAAATACATCACCATAGCCCCTGGAGTGTTTGCGATCGACGATATGTGCTTTGGTCCCTCGATAACCAGATTGTTGCCAGCTATCCCGACTGGAAACTGGAATTACGGTTACATTGCTCGAGACCCGCGAACTAGCCGACCCTACTTTGCGCAAGCCATCACGAGAGACATGAAAGGCATCAAGAACGTATGGCACTCAACGAAGGTGGACCACCTCGAGCTCGTCACTGGGAAGAAGCTGCGATCCGGAGTTTATGAGGCCACGTGTCCGCAGTTTCTGACCACCGTCATCTTCAAATTTGCCCGTTTTGAATGGGAGATCGATGCGCTCGACAGCGAATGCGCAGCCTATCAATTTATCGAAGGTCGATGCATCGGACCCAGATTTCTCGGCCACGTCAGTGAAGACGGAAGGGTCATCGGCTTCCTCATGGACAAGGTTGAAGATGCACGGCATCCAACCACGTCCGATTACGCATCGTGTGTGAAGGCTTTAACCAATCTGCACCGGTTGGGTCTATTGCACGGAGACTTGAACAAGCACAATATCTTGATCAACTCTAAGGGTGCGACCCTCATCGATTTCGAACGTACACATAAGAGTGACAATACAGAAGCATTTCAGGCAGAGATTGAAAACCTCGTTGAGCAGCTCAACGATGCCTCAGGAAAAGGAGGGAGTTACCCAGACAGCATGCAAGATTGAGTGAAATCATAAGGATACTTCACAGTAAAGCAGATCGAAGGATCGTTGAGCAGTCTTGAAGTTCAAGCCCAACCTCCTTCGATCTTCGCTATTGTGTCGGACGAGGGTCGGGAAGAACGAGCGAGACCTGTAAGCAGAAGTAGTGGACATTTGCGTGTCACAATAGCACCATTCAATTACCACAAGGTCACGTAAAGCCTGGCCCTCGAGCGAGAAAACCCATGCTCTATCTGAAATGTTCATTTGAGGCTGGTCTTGCTGTTTCTCGACATATTGACTTCACATATAATACAATGTGGCAACCCTCGAGTAAGTTTGTGACTCTGAGGGAGCACAAATGCAGCGAATGCGATCTGCTTCTTGGCTTGCCTTCTCTGCTCTCTCGCGTCTCAACTGTTCCTCTCTACTGTTGAGTGTCAGCTGTCGGAGGAGCAAGGAGCGCGCTCGGGTCGTGTGTGCCTCCATGAACGTCTTTAGTACAGCGCGTGGTCGGATCAATGCGACGTCCTTGGTTCCTCAGGGGAAGTGTCACGGGAACACCTCAAGCAGACGCTTGGCGGCTGGCAGCTCGCAATCTACTGTTGCAAGCTGTCTAGGTGGAGTATCTTTGTCTCCATCCTGAGAATAACTTAATGCAAACTAACTTATCTCTGGAGGTGATCGGCGGGCACACGTCCTCACGACTGGCCCGGCACCGTCATGCCGAGGCAAAACACGTTTGGCGTGGTGGATCATTCTATTCTTATACCTATTCAGACGACATTTCCTTATTTCCAACAACTCGTCGCTATTAATTCGCTCCTACATGAAATTAGCGCAGCGCCGTCAATGGTTGAATACAGAACGTCTGTGCTCGGCATCGGCGCTCGGGCTTCACCAGCAGGCATCCTTATTCCAGAAAGGAAACACCTCCAAAAGCCAGCCGTTGGCGTGCATCTCTTCTGACCCAATGAGACCGGCCATCATTTTCCAAGCTACAAACCTAAAATCCCGCGTTGGCTAACACTTTCGCTTCTAGTCGAATCAACATCTTCTACCGACAGCTGTCACATTTATCGCGAGACGAGCCAGCCAATCGCATGCGTGCTTCATGGCGCCGCAGAGACACCCAAGCCACTCGGCGCTCATGAACCCTTGAACATCCGTCATTCCACCACATCTCAACACTTCGTTTTGATGTCTCGATACCGCCTTGTCTTGAGCATATTTGTGCCTTCATCTTCTCCGAATCCCAAATGACTCATTCGCAGAGCGGGCCGCAGGCAATGCAAGATGACTCCACGAGCTCCCTCGTCGGACATTGCGCTAAAACACCAACTCCGAGCCACCGAGGCGTCCAAAGAGAAAGTACAGAAGTCGAGGATAGTGTTGCGCACTCCGAGCTGCAGAAAAACATTACTCTCCATGAGCGGTCATACTGTAGAGCGACCACGATCGTTTCCACTCCCAGGAAAGGCCCCGCGGACGGTGTCAGTGGTTTGGTTCCAACGCTACAGCAAGTCGTATCTTCGGATGAACCCGAAACCTGTGGATCCCAAAAGCTGACCGGTTTCGGTAGGAATGTGGTTGCCACCGTCAACCTCGAGTGCCGTCTTGACCTGAAGACCATCGCGCTGCACGCCCGGAATGCAGAGTATAACCCAAAGGTACGGACTCCCGTGTGAGTTGGCGACTTCCTGTTGACGTCTTTGTCAGCGTTTCGCGGCCGTGATTATGCGTATACGAGAGCCAAAGACGACCGCCCTCATGTTTGCCTCTGGTAAGATGGTCGTGACTGGTGCCAAGTCTGAAGACGATAGCAAACTCGCGAGTCGCAAATACGCGCGAATTATCCAGAAGCTTGGGTTCAATGCCAAGTTCACCGATTTTGAAATCCAAAATATTGTCGGGTCTTGCGACATCAACTTCCCCATCCGCCTCGAGGGTCTGGCTAGCCGCCACCATATGTTCAGCTCATACGAACCCGAGCTTTTCCCTAGTCTCATCTATCGCATGATGAAACCCAAGGTCGTGCTTCTCATCTTTGTTTCCGGCAAACTCGTTTTGACCGGTGCCAAGGTTCGCGAGGAGATGTATCAGGCCTTCGAGCTCATCTACCCCGTGCTCTCGGATTTTCGGAAGACCTGATATGATCCTGTCGATCGCCCTGTGTCACGATTGTGCACGCCCGACACTATGACTGTTTCAAGAACAAATCAGTGCACAGGCTCACTGCGACAACAAGATCTCCTGCCACCTCCATGCACCTATGGCACCATGATTGTTCAACTGGGCCCACAGGGTGCTTGTTGCTCGCATGGCTATGTGGTCTTACTGCAGGAGTTGTGGCTCTGGAACGCTTGACTGGAAAATTAATCAATGTCTTGCATCAAGCAACCCATATCAGTACGCTCTGGAGGCCGATGTAACTTACGCGTATCCTCATCAGTATCAGCTTCCACACGATAAATTTAACCTTGCACTTCTATTCACCCTAAATCACTGAATGGTGATAGGTCCTTAAATGGTTGGAGTCACCTGGCAAAATGGGCATGACATATGGTCGATTGTAAATGTAGCTATCGAAGGCCTTGAAAGATCACAAAGGTCCTTCTTACATTGTGTCTATCAATGTCTAACATGGCATTACAACTCAGCCACTCCAACCCGAGAAGACACAGTACCATTCTCTATCGCCACCTTCCAGAACCGCGTTTCCGACAGTGCCAAACCGAGGCAACTCCCAGTTTGGACGGGATCCTCCTTGCGAGCGAGCAAACACGTCAAAGCTTGGTTCGGTCCCACACGAGAGCCAAAAAGTAATATCCATAACAGACATCTTTGCCGCGGCCGCAGCCACAATTGCAGTAAGTGATACTACTATGTCCACTGGGTTTTTCTTGTGCTTTCCGGTTCCAGTACTCTGTGCGCTTTCGGCTCATGCGTTCATCCGCCACGCTGGACAAACATGTAAGAAAGGTAAAGACCACACAAGCACAGAGCATATACAAGGACCATAATCCATAGACTCCAGGAAAGATGAACTCTTGATCGCGAGCTAGCTGTAGCGACAAGATCTCCTTGAGACCAAAGCCTGCGACTGCGATAAAGATGTGGTCGATGAGTTCCATGGTCGTCCTTCCTGTAACAATGTCGCACTTGGTAGTGAGCTCGGCAATGGTGGTGAAGATGGTGTTGTCTAGGCAAAGCCGGTACGTTCGAGTGTATGTGCGCCTGTGTCTGGCTGTATGATGGGTTCGGCTGTGTGCGAGGGTGGGGGGCCAGGAAAAGTAAGGTAAAGGAAAGCAAGAGAAGAGGGCTTGCATAGTCGAATTTATACCCTGCAGCCTTGGCCCCTGTCCACGTGCGGTGCCAGATAGACGGGGGGGCCGTTCTTAGCATACTCGCCCGACCATGACATCGCCGGGAGATACTGCGGCCAAGCCATCCAGCTGATGCCTAGCGAATAGCAAGATAGGACTGGTTGCTTCACAGCCCTATGACCCTTCCCGGTCTCTGCCCTGTGTCCTGGCCAATTGGATTGGATATTAGTACCGTGCTCCTTGACATTGGGGCAATTATGGTCAAGGTTGCCACCGCGAACCAATCCCAAAAGACAGCGCCTGGTGCAAAATTGGCTGGCCTGTTGTTTTCTGCGGTTGCTGCGGCTTGATTGTGCTCTTTTGGAGACCTGCCCGCTATTGCCTTGGCTCTTCACGGCACGTACCGCTGGTTTTCGAGACGGCTGGCTAGGGGCATCAGAATTGCCGTGATCTGTGTCCGGGTCTTCGAACACGGCGTCAGGAGCAGGGCGGCACGCGATGCGCCGGCGTGGCACGAGTCCCTTCCTCAGAGCTATCGGTGACACGCGCATGAGCCCGTTGTCTGGGGATGGGCAATATTCAGAAGGTGTCGCTTCCGTCGCGGGAGCAGCATCGAGAACTTCCGAGTAAACATACTTCCATGTTGTGAGCTTGTTCTCTGCGTTGGCACGCCATTCAAGAGATCGCGGCTAGGACTGTAGTGCCTGCAAGGTGAATGCAAGAACTTGCGCAACAGCAATGAGGTGCAGTCGGTTCTTCGTGGTCGAAGCAGCATCTTCAAACCAATCTGTCGAGGGTCCAACATCTTCTTGTGGCATGGAGAGGAAGTAATGTACTGTGTTCGGGTCCTCTGGCACCTGGAGGAAGATGAATGCTTCCCATATGCATACATACCCAAGCCCAAGCCCAGCCGACACCATGTAGGAGAACGCCTGGGTGACAGCGGCAGCCACCAAGCGTTGATACTTCTTGTGAGATGTGTCGTCGTCCCCGTGTCCCACGACATCTTCCAAAGCCATGTCCCGGAGGCCTACTTGTATCGCTCATCGGGCGGGCTTACGCGGGGCCTTGTACTCAACGATGAATGCAGGCACACGTTCCTCTCGCTGCAGATCCGTCGAAATATTGTATACGCAGAACTGTTCTGCTCGTGGCCGGCTTGTGACAGCTGGTCTGGACATCGGGCTCTTCGGTCGGCTGGA
Source organism: Cladosporium sphaerospermum (assembly GCA_023621355.1). Lineage (NCBI taxonomy): Eukaryota > Fungi > Ascomycota > Dothideomycetes > Cladosporiales > Cladosporiaceae > Cladosporium > Cladosporium sphaerospermum. The sequence continues at coordinate 43,776 of JALZWQ010000041.1, forward strand.
AGCACCGTCCCTCCGACTATCCAAAAGAACGACGTGACTGCCGGCGGCCCCTATCAGATACCTCAATCGAACGCATGTTCTCGCCAAGAGCCCCTTCCGGACTCAAAGCGTTTCGCATGATTTTCAAATTGTACTGAGCCTTTCAGACCAAACTTTTCTCGTAGTCTGTCGTCTTTGAAAACCCGCTCGGTCATCAGCGACACAGGCTCCTTCACTGTGGTACGCTGGAAATGGTGGGTCTCTAAATCGGAGCTGATCATCCGTCGACGGATAGTCTCTCCAATTTCCAGCATGGTAGGTGGTGACGTGAAATATACTTCGGTCATGAAAAGAGACGTCTAGATCTCCAACTGCCGTGAAGAGAAGTCTGACCATCTGGATAGCCTGTCCGGCCGCTTTCACAGCCGTGTATTAGAAGGATCGCCTTTGGTCGACATAGCAACTGATAGCACAGCCAGTCCTGCTTGAAGATGCACGTGGCAAGCATCAAGGTACTGTGGTAGTGTCGTTCGGCTAGTCTGCTTCTCCGCTTGCTCGCGTCTCGATTGCTCTTCCTCGCGTCTCCGCTGCTCTTCCTCGCGTCTTCGTTGCTCTTCCTCACGTCTCACTTCTTGGACAAGGAACCTCTTGCCTTCCCTTCTCTGCAATTTCCCTCGCTCTATCCGCCTCCTCACATTTCCGCTTCTCCTCCACTTAGAGCTTTCTGAAGTCGGGGCTGCCATTCATGCTGATCGCAGCCTCAGGGTGGTGGCATTTTTCGCGGCGCGACTTGTTCGTGTCAGCAAACGGAGCATCAGTTTGTTTACAGGCAATGGGTCTATGTGTCGCTAGCAGTTGCGGAACACGCCCAAGCGCCTCTTTACGTCATCCGCGTTTCGCGCTTGCATAGACCCGTCGCAATATATCTTGTTCTCAGAATAAATGCATTTTAACGCGCACAGCTGACGTTTCAAAGTGTAGCGAGGAAAGATCGTGATTGTTTGGGCACGACACAAGATATGAATTGATGGGGATTGCCAACAGCGGAGCTGCCAATCCCACGTAGCACGGCTTTCGCAGGCGGGGACACTAAGCCGGGCAGAATGTCTTACTCTAAGTATATAGAAATTTATATCCATCTTTGTCTAATTTGCCAATCGGTCTACCTCATTGCTGCGTTTGTGACCACGTCCAGGAAGAGTTGACAATGGCGCAAGAAGTGACGGGATCGGCTCCATTCAATGCGCGAAAGACGTGTAGTAGATTCGGTGTCGCAACTCGCAAGGACAATTCGTCTTGTACTCGACCGTATTGTATACTGGCTAGTGCGACTTTCTTTCTTCAAGATGACGACGCGTTTACTCAAACGTCGCTCCGACCCACCCAGGTATCAATTCTAGCCAAAACCTCTCACTCTCACGAAGTAAGCATTCATCAGCACAGTGAAGGTCGCAATGTAAGAAGCTACCCACGACGAACGATCATATTGACAGATGTAATCCTCGACTGATCTTCGTCATCCAGTCGCGTGGAGCATATGTGCTTTAGAGCCCTTGAGTTCTGGAACAAGTTCCTTGAGAGCAAGTGCGGAGCGATGGTGTGACCACTGAAGTTGGCAAGGTGTTACCCGAAGAACAAGCAAGCTGCAGCAATAATAAGAGCGTGGGTGTGCAAGATCAGGGTTGCAAATAAGCTGCTACAACTTGCGGTCCTTGGATGCTGTGCTCGTTCGTTCCGGAGAGGGCCGATCGAGTAATTTGTAATACCCATGAACGACCATATGGATAATGACGAGGCAATTAGTCCAGAGTAGAGCTGGGGTGGGAACAGGACCCATGAAAACCAGGGATAACAGATTGCCAAAGATCAGGATTTTCAGGAGTGCCTTGTTCAGTCGATCTGGAAAGGTTTGAAGATCATCATTGGTGTTCTTTGAGGTGGCTTCGGGCCCACCATCAGGGCATTGATGCGAGGCTTTAGATGCTGGCATGGTGCAGATGTTGGCGATTGATCTTGCGAAAGAAGCAAGGTATCTCGATGGCAGATTAGAAGCGGACAATTCGATATCGCTCTCTCGTCACAGCTGGAGTTTGGATAATCATGCAGACGAGGTGACAAAGACGTGTTGATTAGAGGAAGCTTAGGAGCAAAGATGAGTAGCCGAGGAATGGTACTGCCAGCTTGTGCTAAATTGTCTTCACGTGCCTGTTCCTAGCCTCTATCTCCGCCCAAAGTGGCGACGCAATGTTGAAATGTTCTCAACAACTTTTCAGCCGCATGCTCATCTTGTGCGACAATGGCGCGAGCGTACTTTTCATCTAGGTTGGCTTCTCCACCATTTCCTGCCATCACACAATGGTTATCGTCGAGGTCAATGTAGTGATAGCGGGGCTTCGAGATCGTTGACCGAGGGCACGCGCCCACATGGGCAATCACATGGAGGCAATCCTGCGGGAACCATGTGGGCCTGCTAAGGGTGTCTAGCGATATGGTGCAGCGATCGGCAAGGATCTGAAGAAGGATCTCATTGTGTCGGTTCACTCGACGGAGACAGCGGCGTCGCCGGGGGGCATCCGGGATATCCACCAGTGGCGCCATTAGCGTCCCATGCAAAGGTGATGGTGACTGTAGGAAGCGCGCCGTTCATGGCGGATTTCGGAAGGAGCGCGACATGACTCAAGGGTGTGGAACGAAGGAACGTCAAGCGGCTGGACGGTCTGTTTCTGGACTGCACCTGAGGATGGCACGTTATCGGTGCTCACAGCCATGGTAGATACTGTGTGCCTAAGAGCTATTCTTATATGTTCACGCGCTCCTTGTTATGTAACCTTCCGATATTACACTCGTAGAACATTTGAGATGGGTGTGAAAGAGGACCACTATTTAGGCCCAGCAGCTTTGTTGTAACATCTTCACAATGTCAAAGATCTAGGTCAACGGGCAGCATTTCCGCTTGCCAAAGCGGCAGAAAACGCAAAGGTAAGAACGTCGCCGACTCGGTATCTTTCTTGATGCCCAACACACCCAAGCGAGATTGCAATGAATCCTATCTACGGTGGCAAGTTAAGACGATATGCTAGCACGACTTCACGGTGATAGCATGTAATGGAATGACGAGTAAAGTATTAGCCGGACTGCTAGATGCTTCTTTGCACCTATACTAGCTTCCTCATACCTAGCTCTCAACTTTTCGAGAAGTGGTGAACCGCTTTGAGACTTCGGAAGATTTCCGGTAGGAAGCGGGGCTGTGGATCATTTACGATCCACCATGCCATAATGCCAGCAGCACGCAACATGTTTACGTAGCTTATGGAGACCGCGGGCGGCGTGCCCTCTCTAGTTTGCGCTTCAGCCATCTCGGACCGTCGCAGCTTTTTGACGAGGTTGACGCTTTACTTCAAGTCAACGCCACAAAGCAAGATAGCCTCGTGCACCATTCTTGCATGATTCCGTTCTCCAGACGATGGTAGATCAGCCTTGATCTTTATTTGGAAGTGCTATATGAATGCAGCTCGAATAGACTCGACACTGCATGCAACGTATCACCGACGCGGGACGATACTGTCGACGAGCCGCCGCGGGAAGAGTTGCATATCAAAGACACTAAAGTGGAGTGGCGACATCTGCAAAGCATGGTCCTCTTCAAAAGTACAATCGCCTGCACCCTTAGCAATAACCGTCGGAACGCCGATTCGGAGCCACAGCCACCGAACAAGTACTGCTGGCTCCTCCATACTCCGCGACTTGTATGAGGCTCATCTCGATTGAACAACACCAATCATATCACGCAGAGCAACGGCACAAGCTAGCATCTTCCAGTAGAAAGCACGATCTGCTGGACATCTTGTTTTCACGGCACTAGAAGCGTCCACCGTGGGCGGGAGAAGCGTCGCGCCTTGACCATACTGCACACTTTGCAGCAATGACGCGACCCAGCACATTCGACTTAAGCACCCAAGACATAGGCACTCCAGCCGTCTCCAACAGGGAGCACTGCGATGCTGAGAGCTCACGACATCCGTTTGGCACCTCTGACCGTCGTCCGCAAGATGAGCATTTCCAGAATGCTGCAGGTTTGGAAATACATGGTAGAGGGATCTCCCCCAACTCTATCGAAAGGTGCAGCCTCTACGTGACTGGAGGCAGGAACACAGAATTACCCGTACCAGAAGGGACGCCCCAAACACCACGAATATCGAGCGATGGCACGCCACGATACGATACCACACAACGGGGCTATGATCAAGTGCGCAGCTCGGAACCGACAAATGTCATCCAAGCTACAGCATGCTGCGTAATTTTGAGGACGATCAGCTTTCCGTTCGACCAATTGACCGTGTTGAATACCTTGCTGCCAAATCTTCCGAATGATTTGTCGTGGAACGATTCTAGCCACATAATCCGCTCCATCAAAGTCGACTGGTGTCGCTTGAGGGCTTTCAGGGTTCTAATGTCAAGACTTCCCACAATCTTGACGGTCTCGGAGAAGGATCAGGTGCTGCGGAACTTCACTTCATCGTACTATCGCAACAAGATCATCTCACTTCTAGACGACAGCTTTGATAATTTGCCGGAGGGAGCTTCTAGACGACTGCTTTGACAATATGCCGGAGGCAGCAGATGCAGCAGAGACGAGCCACACTTGACGGCAAAGGCGCCATGAATGCTTCTAGCAAGTGCGTATACGCCGCTGATTGGAACTTAGACCATTCTGACGATTGGAGGTATGGACTCATCGTGGCGGACTGGTTGTGTTGTTTGTGGGACAAATCTCTGGTGCGACTTCAAATGTCACGGTATTATGGGTCATGGTGAACGATGCGCGGTGCTGGTTGCGTATCAGAGCCTGCACAGTCAAGCAAAGTCAATCCCACTGCTACGCCGTGGTTCACACTCCCTCAATTGCACGATCCGGGCTCGAAAGATACGACACCATGTTTCCTTGTCGCAGGTTGTGGTTGTGTGCTCACGAACTGCGCGAGCATGGATGAGACTGCAAGCGGCGCTCTCTTGCATCGGCGTGTCACATTTTCAAGGGTCTTTGTGGAGAATTGAACTTTGAGCGACCTCTCAACGGCGCATAGATCCAGTGCAAACTCGAATCCTTGAGACGAACAAATTATTGCACAATACCCGTAATTGTGATCAAAGCTTGATGGCAAGGCAGTGCGCCCTTATCATGCTAAGGCTGTGACGCCGCACCTGTGCAGCTGTGTACCACACTTGATCCTGGTCTAGGTGCCACGGTCATATCCGACCTGCATGCGTAGTGCACCGGTCCAATCTTCGAGCATCCGGACCGAGTGCCGCGAGCCGCTAACGTGTTCTCTAAATCGACTGACGTGTGGTCCCGATAGGGCGTACATTCGGGTCCATATCCGCATTTCTGCACAGACGCAACTTCGGGCCGTGCTCCTTCTGCACGCTGTCACAGGCATCGCGCTTAGGCTCTGACCGCTCCACAAAGCGATTTGTCCCCTACAGTATCCATTTAAACGGCTGATTTCACGTTGTTGACAGTCCACAAGCTAATTGCCGCAGCGAGCAGCTCTTGTTGACGATTCCGACTTGGGGTAATGCATCACGCCAGCCTGAGACTCTCCCGTTAGAATCGACGTGAACATCGCCGTTTCTGCATCGACGCGGCACTACCATTTCTGCTTTAGTCAGAGAACCCGTTTACAGTACAAATGCGAGCATTTTACGACACCGCGGACCGCGCAAATGAAGCGACAGAAGACTCCAGCATACCACTACAAGAGGATCATCCGACACGACGAGGGTCGTCGTCTGGGGATGGTGATGCCCATGGCCCCCCCTCGGGTGTGACTGATCGTTCCAACGATCAGCAAGTGCAGCATGCGTTCGAACACGGCGATGACGGCTCTGAGCTTGAGCGTCCTCAGGGCCACGGCGAGCTTGATGAACTAGAAATTGACGTACGTCCACACACAATTTGGGCTCTCTCCATTCGAGAATTATTATTCTGACTGAGCATCCCAGGATCAAGACGATTCTGCTCTGGGGAGTGAGACGTATGTTTAATGGATAGAAGTCAGCGTTGAGAATCATTCATGACCAAATTTCCAGTGAAACAATAACCAGGTCACTCGACAGTACGGTATACTATTATCGCGAAGAGTACGGGAGGACATATCATGGTCAGAGCAAATCTCGATGGATGATGGCACCAGTGGGAATTTTGTCCTGACAGCACATGCAGGCTACAGGGACGGCAAATACTACCTGCCGAACGACGAGGTATGCTCTTGATCTTCCTTTGTTGCTAATGCTAATCAAGATATTCTAACTCACTCTCAGCCTGAATCAGATCGACTGGATTTTATGCACGAGGCTTTCCGCCAGACTTATGGCTTGTTCCTTTCGCCAGTCACAAAGCTCGAGAATGCTCTCGACATCGGCACAGGTACGGGCATCTGGGCCATGGACCTGGGTAGGTTCCGCATTTTTACTTGCATAAGTTGCTTGCTGAGCAATGTTTGGTAGCCGAGGCCCATCCCGAATGCCAGATCATAGGCACCGACTTGAGTCCAAGCCAGCCCAACTTGTGAGGACTGTTCATAAACATTTGTACATCTTGCCGTGACTAATTGCTTCAGTGTCCCTCCTAATGTTCAGTTCATGGTCGACGATGCAGAAGACTATTGGGTGTTTACAAATAAATTTGATCTGATCCATGCTCGCCTCATGGCGGGCAGTTTTGCCGACTGGCCCAAGTTCTTCCGCGAAGCTTACAGGTATGTCAGCATACCCAATTCTCCAAAATGGCCTCTGACCACATATCAAGAAATCTAGAGCCCGGCGGCTGGCTAGAACTTCAGGAATACGTCATGCCAGTGAACTCGAAAGATGGCACGCATAAAAACACCAACATCTTGAAGTGGGGCCAACTGTTGTGCGAAGCCTCTCGCAATCTAGGCAGGCCAATGGGAAGTGACGTCTGCGATTTGTTCCCGCAGCAGATGCGGGATGCCGGTTTTGTCGACGTACAACAGCGTGACTTCGCCTGGCCCACAAACACCTGGCCCAAGAATCCGTTGATGAAAGAGCTAGGATTGAGGACACTCATCAATTGTACGGATGGCATGGAAGGGTTCTGTTTGGCTCTTTTGACAAGGGGTCTGGGGTGGACGAAAGAAGAAGTGGATGTTTTTGTGGCGTTGGTGAAGAAGGATTTCAAGGACCGCAGTATCCATGCGTATATTCCAATGCCCGTTATCTACGGTCGGAAGCCTTTCTCTGCATGGGACTACGACGGGTTAGCTCGCTAGGGCTCAACATGACATTTCCTATTAATGCTGGCCCCATCTAGGACTGAGGATATCATGGAAGTGCGGGTATAGCTCGTGGTAAGATGTGGTCACAGAATTGTTGGCCTGTTCCAAGCAGGCAAGAGTGTACGATAGTGTAAACCCTGCCCGCGAGTTTAACTTAGTGGAGAGCGCGCATCGAGTGATCCAAATCCTTTTCACGAATCCGGTGTTCACCATCGTAAATGCCATATGCTTTTGCCTCTGGATGTGTCGGAGATATGTTGGACCTCAAATAGCCATTGGAGGACCTTGTCCAGACTTTCGGTCCAAAGTGATAAAGCTGCGAGACATCTCAATGATGACGGGTTGTACCCTATTGGGGTTATATCACATTCGTATATGGTATCCACTTGTCTTTCCTGAAGTGACCGTTCAGCAGTTGAGCACAGGGACGATGTTAATGTGCTTTTCGTGGCCACCAAGCCATGTATCTAGACGAAGGTGATAGCCTAATTCTTTTAGAAACGAGCATACGAACATGGTGGCATTGGCGAGAGAAAACCTACAAATGCGGAGATGACGAGGAAGCCGGGGCGACCGATGAAAGTGGGCAGACGTTAGGTGAGCGCTTGTGCAGCTAGGGCTATGGGTCCAATAGAAGATGGCTCGCAATCGAGACGGGCAGCAATCATCTGGGTGTGCCACTGGTGCAGCGGTCTTCACGATTGTGCGAGCAGGAGTACGTCAATACCGGTCAATGATAACGCCTCGACTGCGTGGGATAATTTTCACGCTTCACGTGGTGTGTTTTGATCCGATACAGTATGATGCGGAGATAAAAGTGGCTCACTCATCCTCCAATATAAGATTCAGTCGTGGTCCATAGATATGATGTTGTGCCTCAAGCATGTTGGCCCGGCTGAACATGTCCACCGGCGTACTCGTTAAATTCGTGCAGCGCGTCCGCTTCGTCCAGCACGTCCGCTTCGCCCTTCTCTCTTCACATATCGTGCTCCTCACACACCTTGACGTTGATCTTACCAGCTTATCATGGCGCGCGGCAACCGTGGACGTCATATGCGAAGGTGGCACCGTCAGGACCTATCATCACAGCTACCGCCGCCGTCGCTCGAGTATAGTATGACTGTCAGTGATGCCCTCGTTGCTTGTGGTTTCAATTCAGGACAATTGGGAAGCTGGGATTCCAAGAGTCTGGACTTGCTGCCGAACATTCGGAGCCACAAGCCTACACCACGTCGTCATCATACGCAATGGCAAGTTGTCTCGGACGAAGGACTGTCTAAACTCCCTAGCCTGGAAGACCTCCTTGTTGACGTCGCGAGTCGCTCTCGAAGGAATTGTAATATGACCAAAGGCACGGAGCTGTGGCGAGAAAATGAACGCACCCAATTCACCTCCCAGGAGTGGGTAGTTTGGAGCAAGCAAATACTTGAGGGTGAGCAGGTATTCACGCGCGTTCTGAATATGCCAGTGGGTTTTCTCCGCCCAGAGGTGAGCCAGAGCTACAGCCGACATGCGGCAGACACTATACAACGGCATCTACCCGACTTGGGAGCACATGGTCTCCGTCAAACCCATGCTAATGCAAATATCACACCACGTGGAACGAGAACAGAGGTGCACCATGATTCTCAACATCATGTGTCAACCGCAGTCGGGCTGAATAGTCGCAGGAATCGTCCGCTAAAGCTGTGGTTACTCTGGCCATCTACAGAACTTCGACACCTTGCTTCTTGCTACGGTGACACAAACGCCGCCTTAGCTTGCATGGATCACGGCTCTTTCCTCGTTCAGATGCCGGGCGAGTCAGTTGTCGTGCCACCGAACTCTCCCCATGCCGTTTTTGCCCTCGAGTCTTGTTACCTCTACGGGCACACCTTCTCCACTAGGGAATGGGTTTATGACCCATCCACCGTCATCGTAGATGTCAGAGCAGGCGATCCCGTCGACAGGGCTTGTAGTAGGCGTATTTCACAACTACGCCTTGGGCTGTGTAGTAGCGCCAAGCTGCGACAGGCTTGTGTTGACCAATTCATCGAGACATGGGCATTAGATGCGGCGCTTTTCCGTTCACGAGATGATTCGTTTGAACAACTTGTCGCGCTTTGGGCGACCGACATGCGCGACCGTGGGTCATGTGCTTGGTGCGCTGCTGCAGGCGAGCCAGGACGATCTGTGCAAGATAGCCAAGAGCACGCGCGTGCTCATCTGGAGAGTCGAGCGCTTCCCACCATGAGTATATCATGCTATACTGCTTATGCATAGTATATGGAGTCCGTTCTGGCTCTGGAGTTGACTTTGGGGTTGGGGTGCTGGGCCTAGGTCATGATTTTGCTCGTTTTGATGCTTTCCTTTTTTGTTCAGCGAGGCAATCTCTGGTCAACGTGCCAGTATGGTAGAGCTCTAATACGATCAAGTGAACTCCAGATGTGCTGCGCTGGACGCAAGCGTATGGAACACTCTGCCGCCAACGATTGTGAACGATTGTGAACGATTGTGATAATGTGATCAAAATCGAAGGGGCTCCGCACAGTCTTGGCATTCTCGTCAGTGTCAATCTGCCGCCGTGTTCTCGGAAAATCGTGGTCTCCCGCTCGAGAATCCTTGCACCCCGAAGCTTTTCTGGCGATAGGCCCCTCGAAATGAATTCACTGTTGCTCGTGAATGGCTGTTCACACTTTGGCTATGGATGCTTATATTTCGAATGAGAGGCCTTGGTCAGCCCTGGGCTAGTTCGACAGGACGCATGTCGTTGAATGTTGACAAAATCCCGTACGCACGTTGGAATTGACAGAGCTCAATTGAGGTGAACTATTGTGTTCTCAAAAAGAGCACTTTATTCACCTCAACGCAAGCGTAGTGAGGCCCGCATAGCCATAGCTTTCTTGCGAAGAAAGTCAGGTCTTCCGGAAGCTGGTTTCTGACATCACTGTACTGCCAAATGCCCACTCCAAAGCTCTAGTGCTCAATAAATAGCAGCCGCGCTCCGCAAAGCGGCAGCCGGGGTTCTATTGCTCATGTTTCCAAGCCCCCTGTTCATTCCTCTTTTGTCGAGACAGAATGGTTCTCCTTCCATTGGTTCGTCAAGTACTGCACTATATTTTCAATTCACGCACTCTTCGCACTCTGTACCGGTCACTGCCAACAGTCTGCCACGACTGGCGCGAGTCTCTCTAACCACACGTCCGTTGCCGAGGCATGAATCGAGAAGAGCAAGGCAGGATATCAAACAACAATACGATCCACGAATCTCGGTTCTATTCGAATTATTCCTATCACAAAACATGCTACAGCTGTCGCTGGTCATCATTACCCTTGCAGCGACTTTGATCGTCACCGGCTCTGCCACAGATGTCTTCGCTCATTTCATGGTTCAGAACTCTTGGGCCTACGACTTGGAGCAATGGAAAGAGGACATGCTATCCGCCAAGTCTATTGGCGTTGACGCATTCGCTATGAATTGGATGCCTCCAGACTGCCATGACGATCTACAATGGCAGGAGTCCCGCATTGATGACGCTTATGAGGTTGCAGAAGAGGTCGGATTCAAGATCATTCATTCTTTCGACATGTCTTGGACCGGGTGCAGGGTCTACTGGAACACTACCTTTATGGCTGACATGCTCAAGAAGCACGCAAGTAGCACGGCCACCTACCGCTGGAACAATAGCATGCTTGTCACCACATTTGGTGGCGACAGTGTCAAGCAGTACGGTAATATCTTCTTTGAAGACCTCAAAGCTAAGATGAAGGAGTCTGATAATGCGATCTCGCTCACTCCAGCTTTGACGCAATACTCCACAAAAGCTCAGAAGATGCCCGCCCAAGCTGCGGAAGAGATGGTCCGTGACTTTCCTACCGCTGACGGCTACCTCAACTGGCAGGCCTGGCCCATGGAGGGTAACCTCAACAACACCTGCAAAGCTGATGAAGCCTTCCAAAGTGCCTTAGAGAAGGCAGGCAAGACTGGCCCGTATATCATGGCTGTTTCTCCCTGGCAGTTCAAGGATCTTGACAACGGCAACGAAATGGATGCCTGGGTTGCTCCCAGCGATTGGCTCTTCGTCAAACGGCTGCAAGCGGTTGCTAAGGGGGACGTCAAGCCTGATATCATCGAGCTCTTGACTTGGAATGACTGGTGCGAGTCCCACTACCTCCGCGACTTGCCCGGCAACTTCACTTCGGCCTCCGACTATGTCGACATGGGTGCCATGAGAATGTATGTCGCTGGTCAGAATCATTCTCCTTGGCGCGTCATCGCCAGATACTACATCGCGTGGTGGAAGAAGGGGAAGAAGCCTGAGATTGAGAAAGACCAGGTCGTGTTCTGGTACCGTGTGCATGCAAAAAACGCTCAGTGTAGTCAAGGCTCCGACAAGATTCGCAATAGTGACCTGCTCGAGGATTCCGTCTTTGCATGGGCCGCCGTTATGAAAAATTCAACCATCTCCATGTCTTTCGGGAAAAAGAACTGCTGCAGTTTCCACGCCGACGCCTCAAGTCCGACCCTTGGCTCCGTGCCTTTCCCCGGGGACCTTGGTGATGGCGGAACGAAGCCAATGATTGCCGTCCTCAGAGGGAACGAGACAATTTACCAAGGCACAGGACCCAAGCCTGTGACCTCTTGGTGCACCACCAAGAACTTCAATCCTGTAGTTGGCCTCGTCGGCCAGGGCGATGACGACCGCAGCCGCGAATGAGTTTCCCCATAAAGGTGCTTGGTTCTTCACTCGGTCTACAGAACATGCAAGAACGTGTTGGGCTTGATCGCGCAGAGCTTCGCCCGATACAAGGCCTCGTGTCTGGCACGTGAGATCTGCGGTCTCAAAGATGGTACATGCGTACTTTTGTGTAGAAGTGAAAGTGAAATGGAGGCTCTAAGCTCGTGAAGATGGGTAGAGAGAAGCGATTGTCGCGAAAACAATTTAATCTAAGAAATGACGGTGCGCATTGTACCGTACGATGGAATCGATACACGTTCTTTCCCATTGGTCTCACTCTGCTTCCGCGTGACATTGCTGACACGAAAGGGAAAGCAGAGCCGCGCTGTTTAGGCTCGCGCGGCAGGGAGCAGGCATGAAGCGATGCGCCTGGCATTCGGGTGCAACTGGAAACGTGCACGAACAGACAAAGGGCGTCGTCCAAAAAGTTGTCATCATATGTCGCAGTGGTGCGAAGCACAACACGAAGATGATGCGCGGTCGAATGTATACACATCGTTTGCATGCATGTTGTGGATTCGGTTTCGCAGGTGCGCGATCTCGGGAGATTAATTTCGGCCGGCCATGGCAAGCAAGTTGGCAAGGAGCGGGGACACAGGCTGGCGTTGTTCGCGCGTCCCCTGCTTTTGCTCTCGGCTTTCACCTCAGCTGCAGCGACCACATGGTCCTCCCAACACAGCGTCCCGATCGCCATATTGCTCTCCAACGCCTGACTTGGACATGGTGAATTTGGCTGCGGCCCACACCTAGTCTTGTCGGGCTCAGCGGACTCAGGCCCCGCCACTACGATGCCAACTGCCGTCAAAATGGGATCCATCACGACATCAGAGCATGTTTGGGATTTTGCAGAAACCAAAAAGACGCACCCGAAGCTCAAGACAGTCGCTCATGCCTGGAAGTTGGAGTATATCGACATGTACAATCAGTGGAAACACTTGTGCTTTTCGAGAGATTTCTTGATAGCGTTGACCGCACTCTCCAAATTGGTCCGTGACTACAAGAAAGCCCAGCATATACTGATCGAATGCAAGAGAGAAAGGATGAGGGAGTCGGGAGGTGGGAGAAAAGACTGGATATTGTCAGATGTCAAGTCGGCAGTCTCGAAGGCGAAGGCATTGGGCTACGGGCAAGATGTCGCCGGTACAACTCGCGCACCAGAGATGGAAGGCGTGGTTCAAGAGATAGAGATGGCAGGATGCAACACTCCTGATAGCGCTCGGCAGAGAGAAACGAGGAAGCGGACGCGAAGCGCGATGGAGTTCGATGAGGTCGAGGAATTGTCTCGGACCGCTGGGTGTGACGGTACTGGGAACGCTCGCGTACGATGCCTCAGCGATGTCGCTGACAGATTGGTCGGTTTCTTTGGCGCAGGCGCGTGCGACTACATAGAACGTCGCACCCATACTACACGTACACCTGGCACGACCTCTCAGCAATTGCCTCCCACCCCGAGCTCTGCAGCGCCATTCGATGCAGAGCCTTTTCCTATTCTTGGTGCAGATAACTCAGACTCTTCTTCTAACCCGCTTGATAATGAGGAGGTCGCCGAGCAGAATCAGACCTTCGTCTCTGCTGCAAGCGACCAACAGGCTCCCGAGGACAATCCGACCGATCCTTCGGAGGCGCATCACACCCTACCTAGAGCTGACATCGCTGAAGACACACAGCAAATCATCCTTCGCGCCGATGCGCCGCCCGAATATACGGATGACGAACGCACCGATGTACTTCTGCAATCGTTCAACCCCGATCCGTCCGTCTGGTACATCGCGCCAACCCAGACAATGGAAGGTGGGAGAGTCGTGAACGCAGCGCTTCCCGACCTCAGGCGTGTGGAATGCTTGCCCAAGGTGGCACTCGTCCCGATGCGCAGCGTGGATGAAACACAACATACTCTGATCGTTCTCGATCGCACACGAGCTCACGGTCTTGCATTCGACGCTGGAGGTCGCAAGGAAGCTGCTGAGAGGACCGGACTTTTTTTCGACTTTGTCACAGACAGAGTCAATTTTTACATCATTTGAAAGCGCAAAGTGAGCTGATCAAGCGCACACTACCAAGATCCCAGGCGCCTTGCTGGCGGGCATGTCAGCCCGCAGTAAAGGTGGCGGAGGGCCAGCCTCGAGTGACGTTCAAGGGTCTGGAAAGTGCGGGGAAGCCTCCGAACCAATTGGAAGCCAGTTTCAGTTCTCCGCCCCTCAAATTCGAGGAGGCAGATTGCAGAGTTGGGAGGAACAGCAGGCATACGCCACAAAACCAGTGAACGCAAAGAAGCGGAAGACAGACATAGGTTCAGCCTTTGGCTTGCACGGCGATGAGCTCCTACAAGCGATCGAAGATGCCATTGTGAAAGCTCTACGTGTGCCCCTGGGGCCTAACGCCACCACTGGCTGTACGGAAGACGTGCGATCTCTCCGAGCAGAGGTGGAAGAGATCAGGAAGGGGCAAACGCAACTCACGCAGCTCATGAACACGGTGATGACAGTGTTACGGGCACCAAGGCAGGAGACAGGAGCGAGTCCGCCCCTGTCAGGAAACAGTGCCTTCCCGAGAGGCACAGCGGAGACATCCAACAAAAAAGCACGTCCACTATCGGCGCAAGTGACGCAGCCCAGCTGGGCCAATATCACAGAATCTGGAGCAGGCACTGGATGGACTACGGTCACGAACGGTAAGAAAAAGTTGAAAAAACACCCTCGTGGCCAGCGCCGAGTACTCTTCGTCAGAAATGTACAGTCGCATGATCGCGACCCTAGAGACATTATGTTTGAAGTGAACAAAGCCCTTGCTCATTCGAGGGCCCATGTGACGGTGAGATTGACCCAAATGGCATACACGGGCAAGGGCAACTTGACAGGAGTGATGAGCGAGAATGCATGCGCAGACGAGCTGCTCAGCTATGCACCCGCCGTGATGACTGCTGTGAAGAAGCTAGACCCTGAAGTTGCCTACATGGAAAAGACGGAAAAGTGGCTAAAGCTGCGGGTGCACGGCGTCGCGCTGGATCGCTACATGGGTGAAGGCGGAATGGAAGTAGCCCGAGAGGAGATTGAACTGATGACAGGTGAAAGGTTGCCTTACGCGCCGCGTTGGATCAAAGGCGACACACTGGCTGAACGCTTCGACAGCGGGAGTATCAAGAGGTCGACACTGGTCCTGACTGTGAAAAGCAAGAAGGCGGCGGATGTGATTCTAGCAAAGGGACTGTCCTTTGGCGGCAGACGCCACGAGGTAGAGAGGTTCTGGGAAAGAGGAGAAGGTGGGATGTGCATGCGCTGTTGTGGCCGAGACCACTTCGGCCAGTGTACCGAAGATGCAAGGTGCTTTGTGTGTGCAGGAGAACACGAAGGGAGCAAACACAAATGCACCGCCGAAATCTGTAGCAAGAGATCAGGACCGTGTGAGCATCAGGTGGCGAAATGCGCCAACTGCAAGGGGCCACACCCGGCAACATCGAGAAGGTGCCCCGAAAGGAGATCAAGTCACCAGACTCGCCAGCGAAAGGTGAGCGAGATGCGCAGCAGCCCGCCGGCGATGGAATCGGCAGCAGGGCAAGACGATCTCTCCGATCATGGAGATCAGGCAGATATCACAATGACGCCTGCCGACCCAGGACAAGCCACTCAAGCACAAGCGATCCCGACGTCTTCGGACAGGAACACACCAGAGCCACTGCCGCAGAGCCAACCGTCACCCCGACAAACAAGGGAACTCCGGCCAAGGACCAAACAGTTCGCGAGGGCGACCCAGATCCTCAGCTCCAGCGACCCGACGCACATGTTCGTTGACGATGATAGTGATACAACATAACTGCAACGGCACGGCTGTGTCGACGATAGCTGCACTGGAGGCGGCCGTGGAGCGAGGAGCCGAAGTGGTGTGCCTACAAGAACCGTACGTGGGAAAGAAACACGCGATCGGCCATCCGGGATTCCAGATACGGTGGCCAGAGTGTGCGAAGCGAGAGACAAGAGTAGCGCTAGCCATCCGAAACGACGCACTAGACCGCTATGTATTTGAGGAGCGAACTGACCTGGTGGATAGTCCGCATATTCAGTGCCTGGACGTCTGGGAGACAGTGAACCGCAGAAAAGCGCGACGGACGAGGCTGGTAAATGTCTACAACAAAGCCAGAGTCCAAGGCGGCGGATACACGATGGACCACGTAGATGTGTCGCGACTCATCGAGGGCCGGACCATACTCGCAGGCGACTTCAATGCTCGCAGTCCCTTGTGGGATCCGTGGGTGGCAGGTAGGCAGAACGCAGGGACGGTAGAGAGATTGATCGAGAAGCGTGAGCTCATCATCAACAATGACGACCACCAGCCCACGAGGTGTGGGAAGAACTGTAGATCGATAATCGACTTGACCTTGAGTACCCGCAGGGTCGGAGCACTGGTCACATGGGAGATCGACGAGTCACTGGCCACAACATCCGACCACGAGGTAATCGTCTTTGAGTGGGCACCACTCAACGCGGCCGTCGCGGAAAGGCAGATAAACGCTTCGCAAAACTGGAACATCAATCGGCTTTGCTCAGACGAACAGGCCCTCGAAGCCGCAAGCGAACATTGGCTTGAGTTGAGTGAAGGAAGGTCGCTGATCAATGCGTGGGACACGTCACCGACAGAACTGGAAGCCGAAGCACTGTGGATCCAAGACAGCCTACGAGCTGTACTGGACAGACATGCCGCTGGCAGAGCGCCGAGACCACGATCGAAGCACTGGTGGACGGAAGAGATCAAACAGCAGAGAAGGCTGTTTGGGAGCGCTAGACGTGCTTACAATGACGGCCGCACTAGCTTCGACGAGTACCGTCGGGTGAGAAACGACTATTACACACACATCCGGAAAGCCAAGAGACTGGCTTGGGAGCGCTTTCTTGAGGGCGTCTTCCCGACCGACGAAAGCTCGAAATTGGCGTCTGATCCCGCAA
>JALZWQ010000042.1:3968-59201 GCA_023621355.1 Cladosporium sphaerospermum
GATGCTGCTGAGCAATAGATGCTGAGTGCACAAGACTAATCGCTGCTTTGCGTAGTACTAGCCTGCACTTCGCAGGTAATACGCACGTAGCTGCCAAGCGGCTACACGCGCCGCTGGCCTTCTCTCATGTCACGTGACGCTAGGTCATGTGACATCCGCTTTCGAGGAACTTCAACCTCAGGTCCCGGTAACAATTGTCCCCCTTCTCAGGGCAGACGTCCCGGCTGCTTTTGAGCATTGTAGCGCATGCTCCGCGCATTGGAGTACACTGCGGTACTCAGCGAAATGTATCTTTCGGGTGGATTCGAATGTTGTGGGTGACTGCGGCGTTCTGGGTGCGCGGCGCATGCGAGGCGAAACTTTTCGCTCCTTCCTCATGAGCAGTGTTGTTGTGGTGGGCAACAAAGCGACAACAATAACAGCGCTCCGCATGCGAAGAGCCCGCTTGTCTTCTGCTTCCGCTTTGTCTCTCTCTTTCGCACCGACACCCACACACACACACACACACACACAAGCCCACACCCATACCCATACCTATCACATCACATCACCAAATAACCAGCTGTCTGCGTGCCCATCGCACGCCAACCGCCTGCGCACCGTCTGCGCTCCGCCGCCATGGAGCCAGCCACTCCGAGCCGTGGCAAGAAGGCCACTAAGCCCGCCATGCGCATCTGCAACAGATGCATTCCGTATCTGAATGCTGACCTCACCGGTAAGCAACGCGGCTACCTTGCTTTGCGCAGGCTTCTTCAGTGCGAGTTCCTTGCTAACGCCATGCGTAGCCAATCCCTGCATCACCAAGGGTGACTTTGGCCCCCTCGGCGAGAAGTGCCAGCGCTGCCAGGACTCCCGCCACTTCTGCGTTCCGGTGGAGCCTCCGCTCTACCAGCACCTCCAGGCCGCGGTAACCGCACGCGAGGCCCTTGCGAGGGCTAGGCGCCGCGGTGAGGCCAACCAGGCTGAGCTCGCCGATGAGGCTAGAGACGCCGGGTTGGAGCTCACCGCGGCTCTGAAGCGATTCGACCGCAATCGCAACAAGACCGCCGGCGACCGCCCTGCGCCGCGCAAGAAGGCCGCCGCCGCCTCGCAGGGTGGTAGCAACGAGCTCATCGTCAATGAGCTCCAGAGCATCCGCCGTGCCATGCTGGCTCTGGTCGAGGTTGGCAAGAGTGTGAGTATACCTTCTCCGATTCGACCGCAACGCATGCTAATCGAATGCTCAGTTCCTGCGCCTCCGCTTCGCTCAGGATGAGCTCCTCGACCCCATCAATGCCGCCCTGGGGGTTGATGCTCCGGCTTCTCCGTCGGAGCGCCCCTCGCCCTCGCCCGTCCCTAGCAATAGGGCCGGTGGGGATGAGGACGAAGAAGAGGAGGAAGAGGAACAATCTTCGGCCCCTCGTGGTGGTGGCCAGCGTCGCGCCGCTGATGCGCCTGCTCCTCGCAAGACAACCGGCGGTGTCAAGCGTGGGCGCGAGGACAGTGCCAGCCCGACCCGCGAGCAGCGTGCGTCTCGCCTGCGCCTCTCTGGCTCTCTGCCTCACCCTCGCCAGCGCACAGCCCCGTTCCTGGAGACCAACTCTGGTGAGGAGGAAGGACCTGAGGAGGGTGACGATGATGAGGATGGCGAGGACAACGGCGGTGACTAGGCGCTCTGGCTGGGGTTCGTGTGCGCTTCGCCTGCTCCTAGCAATAGGACCGGCGGTTCCTTCCCCTTGGTTTTCTCCTTTGTTTTTCCTTCCCCTGTAATTTTAGAGGTGCTGGCCTTCGGGCCCTAGATTGAATGCAGATGTCTCCTCTCTCGCGATACTCATGAGCGCTTCTGTCTCTTCGCCTTCGCTTCCCATGCTTTCACCATGCTCTTCGCTCCTTTGCAGTTCTCCGCTGGCTCCCAGCTAGCATATTCCTCTGGCCAGTCTTTCCACTGCACCAAATACTGCTGCTGGCCTCTCAGCTTTCGGGCTCCCTGAATGGATTCAACTTCCCATTCGCCCTCTGCATCAGCGAGAGGCATGGGCTCCGCAGGCTCCTCGCCTTCGCGTTGCACCCAGGGCTCAAGCAAGGAGACATGGAAGACGTTGTGAATCTTGTAAGAACTTGGCAGTGCCAAGCGATACGCCTGCGAGCCTACTGCGTCTCGTATCTGAAACGGCCCCACGTATCTTGCATTCAGCTTCCGCTTTGTCCCTGGAAGCTTCAGATTCTTCGTTGAGAGAAGCACCTTCTCACCAATCTGGAACTGCATCGGCTTCGAGCGCCTATTCTGCGACTTCTTTTGCGACTCCTGCGCTTCCCGCCACTGCGCCGCCAGCGCTTCGTGTGCGTCTCGCATTTGCCTCGCTCGTTCAGCCGCTGCTGGTACCTTCTCCTCCTGCAATTCGTCCCGAATTGGCGGACCACGAATTTCTGGATCCCAGCCGTATAGCAACCCGTACGGGCTCATGCGAGTCGCATGGTGTACGCTGTTGTTCACTGCGAACTCCGCGTACTGCAGCGTTTCAGGCCAACTGCCTTGCTTTTCTGAGCAGTAGATCCTCAGGTACTGCTCCAGCGTCTGATTCATTCGCTCAGTCTGTCCGTCCGTCTGCGGGTGGAACGCTGTGCTTAGCTTGTGCTTTACACGCGCTTCGAATGCGAAGTCGCTCCAGTACTGGCTGGTGAAGACCGAGCCTCTGTCCGACAAAATTCCCTTCGGAACTCCGTACCTCAGCACTACATTCGTTACCAAGAGCCTCGCAAGCTCCACGCTATCGCAGCGCTTGGTCGTCGCTACGTACACGTTCATCTTCGTGTACCTGTCGACGATTACCAAGATCGAGTCCGTGACAGCTCCATTCAGCTTGCCTGGAGGCAGGTCTGTAATGAAGTCCAGCGTTATCTCTTCCCACGGCCGGCTGGGCAAGCTAAGCGCCTGCGCCTCGCCGTATGGCCGATGGTGCCTCGCCTTCATAACCTGACAGGTACCGCAAGATGCCACGCGTTCGGCAACGTCCTTTTTCAGCGAGGGCCACCAGTACTTTCGGCTGAGCAGCGCCTCTGTCTTGTCTCTGCCGAAGTGGCCTGCAAGCTGGTCATCGTGGTGTATTCGCATGAGCTCCGCACGCATTGCGCTGTCTTCGGGCACGTAGAGCGCCTGTCCGCGATACCACAGGCCTCCCATCTTCGCCCAGGACAGCAAGTCGCCTGCGTCTCTACTGCGCTTCACTAGAGCGTCGATCTCCCCACGATGCTGTTTCTGTAGTGCCTCGAGCACTGCTGCAAGATCCCTGTCCGGATTTTCGAAAGGATCTTCGTGTCTCGCTGCCGAGTTCACGATTCTTCGTATCGAGGCGACGCCCATGTGCAGCGCCGGCTTCTCGCTTGCGTTCTCCGCAAGAACCTCATGCGCCTGGACTCTGGCCACCAAGGGCTTCAGGTCCTCATTTTTGTCCCAGAACGCCAGTTTCTCCTGCAACGTTGGGAGTAGATGGCTAGGCGCACGCTCTTCGCAGTCGTAGTCCGGCCTCCTCGAAGGCGCGTCCGCTGGGTTTGAGGAGCCAGATCGATGCTCGATCACGAAATCGAAGGCTGCCAGGAATGTAGCCCACCTGGCCTGCCGCCCGTTCAGCTGCTTCACGCCCATGAAACCCCTCAGGTTGTTATGGTCGGTTAGCACCTGAATCGCATGCGGTGCGCCTTCTAGGTACTGGCGAAACTGCTTGAACCCCTCTACGATCGCAAGCAGCTCGCTGTCGTGCGTTTCGTAGTTGCACTCCGCTGGATTCAGCTTCCTTGACCAGAAGGCGATCGGATGCCACGTAGCATGCTCCTCGCCTTCGGGGAGCAGTTGAGACAGGATCGCCGCGATTGCGTACTGCGATGCATCCGTCTCCATCTTTAACTTTGCCTTGGGCTCGTAGTGCCTTAGAATGGGGGCCTTTGTGAAAGCTTCTTTCAACTGGCGAAACGCATGCGTCTGCTCTGCGCCCCACTCGAGCGGCCCTGGCTTCTTCCCTTGCTTTGCCCCTTTGGACAAAGCCGTCAGGGGCGCGACGATCTTCGAGTAATTCTTGATAAACCTCCTATAGAAGTTCGCAAAGCCCAGGAACACCTGAACATCCCGGAAGGACACTGGGGTCGGCCATTCTTCGACTGTTGCTACCCTGCGAGGATCCATCGAAACGCCTGCGGTACTTACGATGTACCCGAGAAATTCCACCTCCTTCGTGAAGAAGTGGCATTTCTTTCGATTCGCATAGAGGGCGAATTTCCGGAGCCTCTCCAGCACGGCGTGTAGGTCTCGCACGTGCTGCTCATGCGAATCGCTATAGATGAGAATATCGTCTAGGTATACTACGCAGCAGACATCTACCAACCCGGCCAGCGCCCGATTGATGTATGCCTGGAACGTCGCAGGGGCATTCGTCAGTCCGAAGGGCATGACCTTGTATTCGAAATGTCCGTATCGCGTGCGAAACGCAGTCTTCCACTTGTCGCCTCGCTTGATAGGAATACGGTGGTACGCGTCCTTCAAATCCAACACCGAGAAGCATGCGGCTCGCCCCAGCCTATCAAGCGTCTCGCTGATTAGCGGCAGGGGATGCCGATTCTTCAAGGTCATGGCATTCAAGCCACGATAGTCTACGCAAAGGCGTAGCGCACCGTCCTTCTTTGGCACGAACAGGATGGGCGCACCCGCTTCGCTTGCGCTGCGCTGGATCCATCCGTTCTTCAACGCTTGATCCAGGTACTCCCGCAGTACCTCAAGCTCCCGCCCTGACAAGTTGTAGAGAGGCCGGAAGGGAGGCTTCTGGCCCGGCTCAATGTCAATCGCATGCTCCACGCCTTCGGGGAGCGGGCGTCCCGCAACGTCCCTAGACGCGAGCACGTCTTCAAACCCCCGCAGGGAGGCCGGAAGGTCCTCCGTGCTGTTGGGGCTGCTGTGGTCTGAGACGGCGACAGCGCAGACCCACGGCGCCTTTTGTAGGTCCCGTTCGAACGCACGTGCGTCTCGCACGCGAACCTTAGGCACTTCGCCGGGTTCTGCCATCCACCATAGGTCGCTGCCGCTATCCACGCGGACTCCATACTTGCGTCACCAGGGACGGCCTAGCAGGATCTCAACGCCATTCAGATCGCATCCGAAGAAGACATCTTTGGTAAGGCGCTCCGTACCTGAGGAGTCTGCGATGCGCATGCGCACCTCATAAGCTCCGTAACAGGAGCCCTTTTCTCCTCGGAAGCCTTCGATTCGAGGTATGGGGACCTCGACCTTCTTCGCATTGCACTTCAGAGCGAATGCCTGTGAAATAACGTTCACTTCGGCAGCGTCATCCAGCATACAGGAGGCTTCTATGCGTTGCCCTTGCGACTCGACCTTGCCTCGCAAGGCCCTCGCAGGCCAGGAACTCCCTGCAGCTTCCACAGACTTCTGCCTCACCGCATTCACCCCGGCGAGTCACGTAGAAGGCTTCTTCGCCGCCTTCTTAGGCGCTGGGCCTGCGGCTACCTTGCGAGCCGACGCTGAGTCGCCTGGCATACGCCTGCTTCCACGCGGGCATTCCGCCCGGATATGGCCCCGTTCATGGCAGCCATAACATTCCGGACCATGGCCCTGTGGCGCACCGCTTGCGACTGGCCTGCTCGTTGGCTTTGGTGCAGTTGCGTTCACAGACGGCCTCGCTGGGGAGAATCGCCGCTTCTGCCCACGCGAGTGCTGCGACTCGCCTGCTTCGCGCTTGAGCGGCCTCTGCACAGCGACATCGATTCGCTTACCCGCAGATTCAAGCCTAGTCGCTAGGGACACCAGGTCTTCACGACGCTTCGGCACCTCATGGTACGTGATGATTGCCGTGCGCAACGCAGGCTTCAACTTTGCGAGTAGATGGCGCGTACGCTGCTCGGCAGTATACGGGTCCATCTGTTCTTCTAGCGTTGCCAACTCCGTGGCGAACGCCTGTACCGACTGTCCTTCACCTTGCCTGGCAGTCTCGTACGCGACGGTAGTGCTCAGGCTGCGATTCACAGGGTCCTCGACTGCGTCGAGCACGAACACATTGAAGTCTGCCCAGGAGTAGGCCTCCAAATGCGACACGCTGTTGTTCTGATGCCAGGTCTCCCGCGGTTCGCCTGCGAGGAACATGACACCATACAGCACCTTCTCCTGCTCCGTCTGATACGCCTCCGGCGCCAACGCGAACACCAGCTCTAAGGAGCGGATGAAGTCGCGCGCCTCCTTCAGGGTCTTGCCCTTGAAGGTGTCTGGCTCCCTCAGACGCGGTCTGCTTGCGGGTCCTCTGCGAACCGCAGTCGCAGAGGGAGCGCTAGTTACTACACTCGCCCGGTCATCGAAATCCCCTTCCGCGAGGCTCGATCCCACCGGCGTGTAGCCCGCATTGTCACGCCTTCTTAGCGTAGCAAGCTGCTGCTCTAGGAGAGTAATCTCCATACGATTCTGCAGCGCCTCGCGCCTGCGGCGCAGGCGCGACGCCTGCTCCTCGTCGATGTCCTCTATCTCGCCTCCATCGCCAATTCCTTCTGTCGGTCCACCCATGGCCTGTCCGTTCCGCTCTTCGAGGGGAACCTCCATCGGGGTCTCCAGCTGAGGAGTGCGTATCGGGGGCGAAGCGCTTGCGGACATCGTGCGCAGATCCTATGGGCTGCGAATTGGGGTGAGCGATTAGAATTGTTAAAGGGATCTATCTAAAAGATAAATCTCGCAACGTATAGGATGCTGCTGAGCAATAGATGCTGAGTGCACAAGACTAATCGCTGCTTTGCGTAGTACTAGCCTGCACTTCGCAGGTTATACGCACGCAGCTGCCAAGCGGCTACACGCGCCGCTGGCCTTCTCTCATGTCACGTGACGCTAGGTCATGTGACAACCGCTTTCGAGGAACTTCAACCTCAGGTCCCGGTAACATTAGTATTACTTTCTATAAATATCGCTCCTTCTACTACTTATTCGTTAGAATAGATTCTAGAATAGTCTTAATTATACTCTAACCTTGAGTTTCGGGTATTTCAAGATAAGTAAATATGTAAATCAAAAAGTAAATTAGATAATAGAAAGCAAAGTATAAGATATCGATACTATTAGCTAGGCTAAAGTATATATATATTTATCTATATATATATCTAAAGGAACTCTATACTCTTTACTAGAAGGAACGTTATATATACTAATTCAAGTTTTACTTTGCTTAGAGACTATAAGAACCCTAGTTAGATATAGAGTTCTCTATAGACTAGGGAATAGGAAGGCCTACAACTAAACGTCGTAGGACTAATCCAAATAGATACCTAAGGTATCTACTCAACTAACCTAGGATAGGATTAGACTAATCCAAGGGATTAGGTTGGACTAATTAGTTGTTGAAACTGATCTAACTATACAAGTCTTCTTTGTATATAGGAAGGGTAGTTTACTATCGTTTATAGGAGCCTTGTACTTAATCTAAGTAACGCAATTAGAGTTACTGTTTACAACGCACTTTGACTAGTATGCTACTTACCCTAGTTATTCCCTACCTATTATACTTGTTACCTCGCTTGCGCTCTAATCCCGAGTATATCCTATTACAGAGACAAGGATATAGAAGGGTTCGCTTAAATAGTACTCTAGTACTGCTTCTAGACGTTCTACTAGCTCTAGTAGTAATGCGCTCTATTAGTATCTAGCTAGCTCTAAGGTAGTAACGCAAGAAACATTCTTTCGCTTAGAACAAACTGTCGAACAAGCAGCTATGTAACTCTTAGTACTGTGCTAGGCGTCTCTACCTATGGTTTTTGCCCTAGGTAGTCTAGTATAGCGAGAAATATTCTATATGATAATAAGTTACTACCAAAGTTTCAACAAAGCAAGAAACAATATATTCTACACGAAGGCATATACTCTTAAGAAGTTGAGATACCCTATGTGTCGAGCTAGCTAAACGTGTCTCTTATAGATTCAATCTTGATTATTGGTGCTTGTTATTGCCCTTAGCATAAATGCTTCTCAGCATTCTTGGATGCCTTCCAAAACACGACAACCACCGAGAAGTCTGGCTGCCTTTATCCAAAGGCTTTGGGCATGGTACCTGCCTAGATGGTAAGCAGGATTGGAGGTATAACACAACGCGAGAGCATGAACAGAAGAGCGAGAAATGTTTGCAGGAATAGCCCAGGCCTGCCATAAGCTAGATAGCTTGAATACAGTATGACTACAAATCGATGAAGATCCTTCCAAAAATCGCCTCCTAACATCAAATTTGGTTTTCCACAATGTTCTTCTCGCGCCGGCACCTGCAGACGCTGGATGTGAGCATCGGCGAGCGCTACCCTCTCGGCCTCTGAAGCACTGCATCTTCGAGGGTGTGGTGAGTATGTGTATGCGCGCTATCGTCCGTGTTCTGGACCGGCGGGGGAACGGTGACCTCGCTCAAGCCTGCGAAGAGATGATCGTCATCGTCGTTGTAGTAATTGTTGGGCGTGGTATTGGGGGGCGAGCGCTGCCCCTTTCTCGGACGATCTTTGCCACAAAGGCGGCTCATTCTGTGACCCATGTTGTTATGATGTATGTGTGTAGGACAGTGACTGCGAGCTGGTTATGTCCAGTGCAATGATGACCAGGGCGGGCAGTCTGGAGGCTCATGATGGGGGGCTCGCTTCTACCACCATCTACGCCGCGAGTCTATCGCACCCAAGAGGCCTAAGATAATATCGCTCTCTGCGTCCCACCACACTGTAACGTTGTGCTTGTTGTCGTCAGGGTTGCGTTGAGACCTGCCATCCCCGCACGCCACCCGGAATCAGCGGCTTTGGGCTACAGCGGATCTGACGGCATGGCGGAATTGGTGGAACAGCTGGCAATTTGCGGAACGGCCGTTGCTTCCGGATGGCGCTGATCGGGTTGACCCATGCTTTTGTTGTATACGTCACCTTGCTGGGACAGAGACGAGAACAATGGTTGTTGCGGCTAAACCCAACTGGGGCATCAACTGAGCAAGCCGAAGGCGCCATCCATTACATGCTCTAGATCACAGGAAGGTCCGGTAAGCGACATAGCCCTTGTGCATATGCCCTGAGCTACCCAGATTTGCTTTGGAGCCAGTAGTCGTGGCCCGCACTGAGTTAGCTTGATCTAATTTCTTGTGCCTCACACAACTGCACGACCTCATGCTTTCTCGCGAGTTGCCAATTTACGTCCTACCAAAGTGCCTTGTGTGCTTTACCTAGCTGCCTGTAACCCTCCTTCAGAGTCAAAATCAGGAATCATAGGCGCAAACATGCCTCAAGCGCAGACAACGGCACATGATAGCTCCTCCAACGAGACAGTGGGCTTTGAAGATGCACCTCGTATTTTCTCAGATGAGGGAAGGCTGAGCAGAGGGCAAGCGGAGTCTGGTGAGCCTTCCGCATCGCCGCCATCCTGGGATGCTCATCGAGGTACAGATTTGGACTTTGAGCCCGAAGTCTCTTCCGGATCGAAAGAAAACGGAGCTTTTAGGGAAGAGTTTGGGCTGGATGAGCTCGCTGCACCTGCTCCACACGAGAACCCGGATGAACGGAACATATACCGCCATAGCAGCCTTGAGGATCGAGAATACCAAGGCGCAAGCCAACACCCACGGAATTATCCCGAGGTTAAAAAAGAAGGGGAAGAATCGCGCTTGGCCAAGTGTCTGGCACAGATTTATATCTACTCATACCTCCTGCTGTTCTCCATCCTGGGTGTCCTTGCGCGTGTCGGCCTACAGGCGCTTACGCTGTACCCCGGAGCGTTGATCCCCAATACCGATTTGTGGGCTAATTTTGCGGGCTGTCTCGCCATTGGGTTTCTGCGCGAGGATCGCATGCTGTTCAGGAGGCACTGGAGGAAAGCTCAGAAAGATTCGGAACAACATAGACAGGTAGCTGAGAGACACGAATACTCGAGCCCCAACCGCCATGCCCCGGAAGCAAACACCGAGGCGATCAAGAAGGCTTACCAAGCCTCTAGAGCCGGTCTGCCAGGATATATCGGCCTCACCGTTGGCTTTTGCGGATCCTTGACCTCCTTCTCGTCGATTTGTCGGGACGCTTTTCTAGCGATTTCGGACGATATTGAAACAAACTCTACCGCCACGAATTTTGTTACAGCCCAGGTGAGAAGCCGCCACGGAGGGTACAGCGTTATGGCAATTTTGGCCGTATTGCTCTTGGAGACTGGGCTTAGCATCATTGCATTGAAAATCGGCGCCCATCTCGCTGTCGCGGTTGAGCACCTACTCCGGAGCATCTCATTCAGCATAAGCGTTGGCAGGATGTTTGACCCTATGTCTGTCATCCTTGGCTGGGGCACTTGGGTCGGCGCTATTATCCTTGCCATCTTCAGCCCCCACGAGTCATGGCGAGGCGATGTCCTTTTCGCTCTGGTTTTTGCACCCCTCGGCTGTATACTTCGCTTTCAACTTTCTATCCACATGAACCGCCTCGTCAGAAGTTTCCCCCTCGGTACTTTTGCAGCAAATATCTTTGGCACCGCAATCCTAGGCATGTCCTACGATCTACAGCACTCTTCGGTAACGCGCAGTGTCGCCGGATGCCAAGTCCTGCAGGGTATCGAGGACGGCTTTTGCGGTGCCCTTACTACGGTCAGCACTTGGGTACTGGAGCTTGATACCCTGAGACTGAAGCACGCGTACTTCTACGGAAGTTGTAGCCTATTTGTAGCAATCGGCTGTATTGTGGCAATAATGGGGCCACTCCGGTGGACGGAAGGATTCATGACACCAGCGTGTGCCGTGTAGGGAGCGCGCTCAGAGGTCGGTGAAATAGAAGACAACTTCGCAACGCGCTGTATAACTTACACGTATAATTACGCAGTTCCCTCCTTAATGCAAATTCTTTGGCGCTATTACTCCACTATTCGAGTATGTTATAAGCCAGAGTTACCTGAAGAAACGGGTCGGCTCTCTGGTGATCTGGCTTAGGCATAAGGCTGCGGCTAACCATCTTTTGCAACGCGAGGCCGCAGTATTTGGAGCATCCTGGGCATTCTGCAACAGATTTGAGCGGCTGGACCTCCCCTCGTGCTCACAAACCAGTGCCGAGCTGACGGCGAAGCTTTACACGGAGGGAAATCTGACGCAAGAAAGCACACGTGTATAAGTTATAGCAACGACAAGTCGGGAGGCTTTGACCGCCATCAAGGAAGCCGCACGGCGAAATGCTGTCGAAAAGAACTGCACAAGATTGCTGAAGCCGTTCTTGAGGTGGAAAATGTCGGGTACCGGGTCACGTTTCCCTTCGCTCCTAGTGGCGACAAAGGTGTTGGTGGCCTAGAAAAAGCGAAACGGGCAGCAAAGGCAGTCGTCGACAACGGCAGCGAGTTCAGAGTCGCCCCATCCGAGAAGGTGCGCGGGCTGTCGGGAGTGCCGCGCCTGGTCAAGGCAGAGCGGGTCAAGGACCTTCGCCACAACGAGGACGACACGATTGTGAAATATTACACGTGCAAGATTGACGAGGCCCGGTCAGGCAAGCACGTTCTTCGTCTCTACGGGGGACTGTCTTCCGACGAGGCTTCCATCTTGGTGTAGGCTCGGACGGAGCACTGCGAGCTTAACGCCTGTCTCTTCAGGGAGAAGCTCGCTGAGTGTCCGACTTGCGAGTGCGGGCACGGTGATGAGACAGTGCTACGCGTGCTGCTGCACTGCAAATGGTATCCCGAGGCTCGCAAAGCACTGCGGGAAGCAGCGGGCGACGGGTGGGAAGATGCTACCTACTTGCTGGGAGGATGGATCGGACGTAAGGTTGCTAGAACGGGCACGTATGTGGACGGCCGGAATACGCGACAGCTGGAAGCCAGATATGAAGGCGATGAGGGCATCCATCCGTTTACTTTATCAGACTGCGGACTGTCTCGTTCTTCGGTCCTGAGGGTCGGTTGAAGTGCTGGTTAATCTCTCGGATCCTGAGGGAAAGGTCACGTACCTCGTGATGTTAAGCAGCGTGTAGGGACGGCTCATACGGTCTTGTGCATAGCATCAATGAAAATCATCATCACCATCATCATCATTCAGTACGTTACGTTTAGCACAGACTGTGGTCTGACTTGCCGCTCTTTATATTTTTGATAAATTAACGTTAAAGGGCGTCGGACGGGTTGTATCAAGGCACCCTCGCTCCTGCACGATAATGATTCAATCCGGCACAACTGAGTTGAATATATCACCATGTGCCTGCTCGAAACGTGGGGACAAGCCAAGCAAATGAGTAATCATCTAAGCACAAAGTATTTGCACCTTTGGCACGGTTTAAAAAGAAAAATGGGCTGGTCATCGCGTGCACCATGACCTTTTCCCAAATATAAGGCATCTTGCAGGTTTATAACAGCTCACGTAACGTTATATATCGACTCCTACAGTTTTACTTCTTAAAGAGTGTGATTCAGGTGTCATTATCGGGAATGAACATATCATAGATAATGGCTCAACGTTGCATCAGGCGTCGGCTACGTGCGGACCGAGCACAGATCGATGTCTTGAGGCATTGCATATGTATCTTGCCATGCTCTCACATAGGCGGTCAAGGACATAGTCTGCCTCGCTTTCATGTGCTGTCAAAGGGCTTTCTTTCCCAATCCAGTCCCAGCTCACCAGGCCTTCATCCTCCCCAACACCAGCCTCACCGTCCATGTTGGCGATAAACCTTATCAGCTGGGCGAATTCGATCCATTCCTCATAGCTGTATTGCTTATTAGGTCGAACTTTGGCGTCCTTTGCAGTAACCCTGATAGCCGTAATGAGTTGGTGAGCAAGATAGTGGTGTGTTGGCGTTCGTGTATCCGATGGCCTTGCTAGTCTTCTCCCTCGATGCCCTGCTTGATCTGGGTCTGATGAATAGCGAGCTTTTTTGGGGCGCTGAGGCATCCGATTATCTATGCTCTGACACTGTTGTTCCAGCAGCTTTGGGTGACGGCTGACGTGCCGAGAATAGGCATCGCACTTCGGCAAAAGTGCGAGATCAGCTATGGTAGAAATTCTTCGCTGAACGCTTCCCACGACAGTGTCACCCAAATGGTTCACAAGGAAAGCCATGGTCGGTACGGCGAGTAAACTCCATACTACAAAGAACGCCCTGCCGGCATTGCTTGTGGGTGCCACATCACCATAGCCAACGGTAAGCAGTGAAGCGTAACAAAAGTACAATGCGTGGTAGTACGTCAAACCTTGCAAGTGCTTCTCACATCTTCAGAATACCACTGCGCCGACGCACCATACTAAGAGGAAACCTGTTATCGATGCGCAGATTTCTTCGGAAATCGTGTGCTCAACTCATTGTTCATAGTGACTGCTTGGTATACAACGATACCGAACTAGTGTCTTTACATTGCTTCACGCTTCAGTGCCCTCTCCACCGAGCACCAACCCGACCTCTTAGTCACCTGACTTCACACTCACGTGACGGTAGTCACTTAGGTCAACAGACCTAACATCTGGATCCGCCGGATCGGGCAAATTCACCAAGCTGAAGGGGCGAGACAACTACAGGTTCTGGCGCACTCGAACTCAGTTCTACCTTGACGAGTACAACTGCTGGGGTATTGTCACCGGCTTGGAACCTCGACCCGGTGCATCTACAAGGACGACCCCTGTCACGGGCGACGGCGAGACCGTTGCTTCCGATGACAGACCATATCTGGATGCAGTCCGTGACTGGAAGTCGAGGAATACTCGCGCTGCGAGAGTGATCATGATCGTTCCCAATATTGGTGAGAATGTGGTCGACTTCTCAGATGCGCAATCCATGTGGGATTACCTCAAACCCTACGAAGGCTCAGGGCCGGCACAGCTTATCGAGGCCTACAATGCGTGGAAGGACCTCCAGTTCACCGGTAGGGACCTGCAATTCGTCACCGAGAAGTAACAGAAGACCCTACGTCAGATGGACAACTTCAACATGGCTCTCGGCCATGAGCTTCGCGTGTATTACCTGATCACTCGCATAGCACCTTTTTACTTGTGCGCGAGAATCATCCCATACATTCTCTACATTCTGGAGGTAAGGACTGTATATATGTAGCCAGCCTGAAACACTAGCGTGCGATAAGCAGATAACAGCTGCAGTGTTTAGGGGCAGGAATCCAGTTTCACAACATTATGTTTTGCCATTCTCTTGGTGGATGGAATGACCGACATACGAGGCCACGGAGAGGGGAGAGCTTAGTGTTCCGATGCAGGCTACCGCTAACGTTTGCAAGGGGATGCGTCTATCATCCTCGCTTGCTGGCCCGCTGCAAAGCACTGGGAGCAGAATAAGGCTCCGTGCCAAGGTTTAGCACGGCAGGGATCTGTGCTTGACCCCGCAGCAAGCCAACCCAGTCGACCAAGATCCTCCGCATGATGGGCGGGGACGGCAAGCCGGCAAACCGGCGCCCCGGCAACCCGGATTCTGCCCAGAGCAAACCTTGTGGCTCCCCTGCCGGGTGGGTGGCGATGCCGATGCGCTCGCTGCCGAGCCAGTCGCACCAGCAGAGCCCAGTCACCACGTCGTTGTATTCCCAGACTCACCAGAACGTCAACCTGTGTGCGGGCGCCTCTGCACCCACGAATTATGTTTGGTAGCGGTCACGGCCGATGCTAGGCCTTTGCCAGCCTGCCCATCTCCCCGCTCAAGACCACGGCCGGCCGTTCGGTTGCCTCATGGGCTCCTTCCCTTTGTCTCCACGCGACCATTCGGCATCCATTTGAGCACCATCCCACGCGAGCCGGCTGTCTCCCACGAACCTCTTTACCCGGGCTGAGCTGTCCGCCGGGTGCTGCCTTCCTCCGGTGCGACCGCCGTGGTCCGAATGTGCGACGAGTCCGCCGTTGACTCTTCTGCACTTTGCCCCTGCGCATCTTCCTCGCTGTGCCCGCTTTCCATAGATTTGCACTCATCTCTCAAGCCGCTGGACCTGTTCTTCAGGCCATCTCTGGGCAGTCACGGGACTGGCGCTTTTTCGATGGCGATATGTTTCTCTGAGTGAAGGCATTGTGATCGGAGCACATTGGGCCACCGTGGGATCATGCTGGTCAACGGCGGCATTCACCAGGCAGCGCTTGTTCTAAATCTTCCCCGCCCCGTATTAGTGTGCCTTCTCGCATGACTGCCTGACTGACCTACCACCTTCATCTGCTGGATCCGCGCCGCGAGACATGCCGTACACCCCGCCGTCCGCGCAATCACCCACACTCTCCAACTTCGCGTCGCCGACGGTCAGTCGAAGCCTCTCACACAGCGAAGATTGGGCCCCGAGCAACGGGCGCGGGTAGGCCGCGTTCGCCGCGATTGCACTCGTCTTCATATGTACACAAGCACCGGAAGTCACCGTGTCTATCTGTGGCCGAGCCGGTGGCTCCGCCGAAGCCGGTCGAGGCACCTGATGCCAAGGTCAAAACCGTGAACTTTGCCCACAGATCTATGGTCTGTCAAGTTCCCCGGCCGTTAGAGGACCTGCAGATACCTACGAGCATGTCCTTGACGGAGACCGCCATCGTCCCCCCACCGTCCGCCAGGCTCGAATCGCTGACAAAAGCGGAGGATTGTGATAACGGCCAAGGGACGTTGTCTAAACCCCTACTGCTCCGAAAGAAGTCGGGCGAGCTGGTCAAGCCTGCTTTGAGGCCGTCTAACTGGCGGCAACATTCGAGCATGCCCGGTACGTTGAGGTGCTCAAAGTCTGTGCACTCTAGCGAAAGCGACAATCAAACACGGCACTTCCTGCAAATCGACAAGCCAATGGCGGTGAACGCTGTCTCTTCACCCGTGGAGACACACGAGACCGAGACGGAGTATCGCTTCGACGGCTCGAGACAAGTGGAATGTGAGATCCGGCTGGTCAACTTCCCGCAGAACACGATCGAGCGCAAGGTGATGCCTGTGCGTGTCGAGCGCATTTTTCTGTCAGCGGACAAGCAAACGCTCATTGGATCAATTGCCGTTCAGAATATTGCCTTCCACAAGCTGGTCGTTGCTCGATTCACGCTGGACAATTGGAAGACGACGTCGGAGGTGGCCACCGAATACAACCACGACCCGCACAGTCCGCCCTACGATCGCTGCGACCGCTTCATCTTCCACATTGACTTATCGGACTTGGCCAACATTGACACCAAGACGCTATTCCTGTGCGCGCGTTACAGCGTGAATGGGACAGACTATTGGGACAACAACAAGGGCACCAACTACCAGGTCGACTTCGCCCATGTGGCCAGGAAGCCTGTCAAGCCGTCCGTCACCATCCCAACGCTCGATCGGCGGCCGTGGAATGCCTTCCAACGAAGGCGGCACTCACCGACGTCGTCCGCGCGAGGGCGGCAAGAGTCAGTGGCAGATGACTTTGCACACCAGGATTCGAGTTCCGCCTACTACTTCGGCACGGCGGAGAAGATCCTGGAGGAGACTCAAGGCTTCGTCAAGCTCGAGCCTTGGAGTAAATGCGGCAGTTTATTCCCGACGGCAGGCCCGACCAACGATCTCGGTGGCCGCTATGACTTTCGCGCCTCACTCTCTGCCGCAATCTCCACCGTGCAGGACAAGCGGGGGTTCCAAAGCGGGCTGATGAAGGGGCCCATTGAGCAGGAGGCTGAGGGTAGCTACTTCGGTCTGGTGAACAGGACGGAGGACCCAGCCAAGGCCAACGAGCGACGGAACAATCTGATCACAGACAGGCCGGCTTTGAGTTCTGACCAGTACAAAGACCTGGTCCGGAGGTTCTGCTACGTAGGTCTCGCCACCCACAAGAGTCTCTCGGTTGCAAAGGCCTAGATGCTGGGCAAAGAGCTGACCGACCTCTCAGTTCACGCCCGGATCTTGAAAGCCGCCCAAGGAGTCACCTTGGAACAACACCACCTCCATTGCACACACGCCTAGAAAGACGGATGGCGCCAACGAGACGGAGTCGTCGTCGCCGTCCCCGTCATCCCATCTCCACGGGCAGTCTCACGCCGGCGCAGCAGCTCGAGAGCATCATCGAGCAACGCTCGCTCGCGTCTCTCCCGTCCTTCACCTCGCGCCCGGCCTCGCCTGGCCTTTTCACGGGCCAGAGTCTCGGCGGCGCCCCCGCCGCGTCTCCGCCCAGCTTCGCCCATCCTTGTCACGGCAAGATAAATGACGCTTATCTCTCCGACTGGCATACGCCTTTGGCCATTCACGGATGATTGTCAACACTCGTAGTGGAATGCGTGCTGGCTTCAGCATGATTGTTTCATTGACCTCCTACCTTCCGCTCCTCGCAACGCATTTCTCGAGCTCAACATCGAAAGCGAACAGCGAAAGCACGCATCGACGTTCCTTCACGATGTTGGGGACATGACGATGTACGAACTTTTACAAAATCCATTCTGTATGCTTAGCTATCAGGGGCATATTCGTGCCACTGGAGAATTTTCGTCGGCGTGGAGAAAGCGGATGAAATATTCGTGATGGTCGCTTCCTCTCGCTGAGAGCAACAGCATGGCTTGTTACACTGCACTCCCAATTGTTTCTTTGACAGTTCCTTCCACTCGCATGGCGTTCTGTCAATAGATCGTTTGCTTTCATGGAGTTCCCTGAGACTAGCGTGCCGCAATCTTTGCGCTGCGCACACTTGGCTTTTCGCTCTCTGGGATGGGCTGGTGGCCCCTCGTGCTCAATGAACTCCTAAAAGCAGACTGAGGTCTTTCCATCTTCCGATTGCATCCAATTGTCAGCGCGGGGTTCGTTCTTCTTCCCACGCGACCCTTCGGCGGTCTGACCGCGAGCGATGATGCTCTTGCTTTATAGCCCTTTGTGGCGGCCATGAAAGTCGTGTCCAAGTCCGGTTTCGCATGGCGGCGGGAGAAGATGGATTTCTGGGAAGCATGAACGAGAAGGTTTCCTGCTCTGGCGGCGGATGCAAGAAGGAGAGTTCGTAGTACGTGAATTCGTCGCTGTGCGCAAGACAGATTTCTCATAGCAAGCTATTACAAAGCTTGCTACGATTTTCTCGCCCATGGACAAGGTGTCGCACCTAATTCACTTATGGGTCTACAGAACACCATTATTGGGTGCTATTTGGAGAAGTCCAGGTCTCCTTTTGACGCGACAGGGCCCAGAAAACCTGTATGGAAGGGCAGCTCATCTGAATCCGGCTGGTTTTGTGTTTGACCTGTTGCATGAAGCGGGGAAGGTTGAGGAGACGACATTGATGGGAAAAGAACAGAAGAAGAAGCAAAAGGTTATGGACGAACGACTCGATCGGGGCGATGAGGGAGATGAGGAAGTGGTGCAGGAAGACTGCAGATGAGTAACAACACGAGAGGACCGTAGGAGAGCTCAGAGCCCGAAAGCCGTGGCGGCTCGACGAAGTCGGGACGGCGAGCAGGAGTATAAGAAAAGGAGAGAAGCGGGAGACACGTCGAGCTAATTCGGAAGTCCTCTAGTAATTAGCTAAGGGTTGTCATAAGCTAGATAGCTTGCATACAATATGAATACAGAAAAAAAAAATCGGGTGGCTCCCCACACTGGGACCAGTGATGTCCACAAGCAAGCCCAGTACGGGCGGCTTGCTTGCGCTTGGACATTACGTGTACCAAGCAAGCAAGCACGCGACTACTCAAGCCGCTTGGCTGTGCTTGACGTGGGTGTAGAGTAAAGATTGAATTGAATGGTAGTGATGTGTATGGTTGCTAACTGAGAAACCCAGCGGCTTCTCGGGAGGCGGCCATTGATAACGTTATGATCCCAGATTGACTGCACCATGAAATTAGGTCGTGCATGGATGACCCCCGGGCAAATTACGGCCCGCAACCGTTTGCCAGAGATGTCGGAGATCCATGTTCCCCACTACAGACCCTGGCTTTCTACTGTTGCAGGAGAGGGAGCCACCAATAGCATTGGCTGCAAGCTCGGCCACCATGAATCCGCCGGCGCGCAAAGCGCCAAAGACCACACAAGCAACACTAGCCTTCCACCGCACGCCAACATACCAAACAACGCGTGAGACAGACTCTTCAGATCCGGCGGCACGTCTGAAAAGATGCATATCTCCATTTTCAAGCACCGCTAATCTGTCCGCTTTAGCCTTGACTCCCATATGGTCGCCAGAGGGAGACGATGATGATGACCAATAGGAAGAGACAGACACCAGAAATTCGGTCCCGGCATCAACACGTTGCACCTTCGCGGTTCCCCTCGAGATACCCGAGCTTTCCGGACACCGCCGATGTTTCCGCAGCAATCGTCGGTTTGGCGGAAACAAATTCTCGTGGATACACCTTCATGGCGTTGAGCTAGAAAAAAGAGCTCCAAGTGCAGTCTCCATATTGTGCCTCTGAGTGGTAAACTTGAGCTCGCGGATGGAGGAGGCATTGCCGTCCGTGACGCGGGAAGGAGTGTGGCGGTCACGGCGATAGAGGATGCGGAAACTGGGTATACAGACGGCGATGATTGCGACGGTGGGCTCGATGGTGGTCCGGACGGCGACCTCGACGATCTTATCTGGTGAGGGGTTGCTCAGTGAAGGTGCAAACATGGTGTTGGGCAAGGAAAACTCACAAGTGAAGTCGAGGTTTTGCACCGACGCTGAGGCTTCTAGTGGCTTAACAAGGCAGACGATGTGGAAGATGATGGTGATGATGCCGAGGCCGAACATTGCCATAGCGCCGACCTTTAGGCTCCTATTGAGCTGGAGCTTGAGTACCTCTCGGATGGGAACAACTATGGTCAAGATGCCTATGACGATGTTCGGAATCTGCAGACAGTAGTGGAACTTGATTCTGGGAACGCATATCCATAGGAATGCGGAGGAGGAAGGCGGTGGATGTGATTCCTGCAACCCACAATACGATGAGTATTATGAGGACATTGGTCTGCCAGTGGAAGCTCCTGGAGTGGTGGGGTAATAATCGGCGATATTGCATCAAGATGGAGAGTTTGACACATGTGATGCATGCTGGGTAGAGGAAGAATCCAGAGTATTGGACCTACTCGCGGATTCAGCAAAGAATTGGCCTTCGCTTCAAGATCAAGCAAGCCGGATCAGCGGCTTACCCTCGCAAAAGTCACCAGCGTCTCGGGGTCGAGGGCATTGGCGTGTCTCCCAAGAGGGGGGGGGAGGGGTTTGGCGGCCCAGGTGACGTGATTGACCAATATGGGTTACAGGTCGACGATGATGATGATGATGGTGATGATGATCTTCATTCAAGCTATGCACGGAGACCGAATGAGCCGTCCCTGATCGCTGCCTAACACTACAATGAACGACGCCTTGCACTCATGACCCGAGAGATCAGCGAACAACTCACCCGACCCTCATGTCCAAAGAACGAGACAGTCTGCCAGTCTGGTAAAGAAAACGGATGGAAGCTCTGACGAGCTTCAGATCCGGCTTCCAAGTTTCGCGTGGGCCATCCACAAATTTGTCCGTCCTTGCGTCCTTACGACCGCTCCATCCTCCCAGCAAGTGCGAACCGTCACCCCACCTATCACCTGCTGCTTCCCGCAAAGCCTTGCGGGCTTCAACATACCGATCGTAGCGCAGCAGCACGTGTAGCACTGTCTCGTCGCCGCATCCGCACTCGCACGCCGGGCTGTCTGCGAGCTTCTTCCTGAAGAGGCAGGCATTTAGCCCACAGTGCTACGTCCGAGCCTGCACCAAGATGGACGCCTCGTCGGAAGACAGCGCGCCGTAGAGGCGAAGTGTATGCTTACCCGACCAGGCCCTGTCCATCTTCCACGTGTAGTACTTCACGCAGACGTCGTCTTCGTTCGTATGCAGACCCTTGGCCCGCTCTGCTTTGACCAAGCGCAGCACGCCCGACAGCTCGCGCACCCTCTCGGCCGGGGCGGCTGTGAGCTCGCTGCCGTGTTCGACGGCTGACCTAGCAGCTTATTTTGCTTCGGCAACGCCGCGGATGCCTTTGTCGCCAGGGACGAGGAAGACTGTCACTCGATGACCGACGCTCTCCATCTCGAGGACGGCATCGGCGATTTTGTGCGCCACCTCTCTTCCGCACCCCACCTTGTGGCCTCTTTCGATGGCCGACAGTGCCTCTTTGCTTGTTGTCGCAACGTAGATGTGCGCGGTCTTGCGCAATGTGTCTCTCGCATGTTCAATCGCGTATAGTATGGCCGTCAGCTCGGCACTGACAGATGAGCATGTAGAGGTTTCCGCCATCGCTTGCTGCTTGACCGTGCCGGACGTCATCCGGTACTTGATAACCGCCGCTGCGCCATATTGTCCGTCCAGTGTCGCCGAAGCCGCGTAGTACATGTAGGCACCCCGGAATCGAAGGGAGCGACAGAACTGCACTGCTTCGGCTGGCTCCAAGTACATTGCCGACCCCTTTATAGACTGCCATGGCGGCATCACCAACGAAGGTTGCTCGCTGATCCTCAAGCCCGTCTCTGGCTCCACTTGTATCTCATACTTCTCATAAACTGCTCTCAATGGACTAGGGAACGCCGAGCCTTGTCGTGGGAACCATGATATGCAGCGCTGTAGCGGATGGTCTGGTGCAAGGCTACACAGCTTGGTCAAGTGGTTCGACATACGCTCGTGCAGCCTCTCACTCACCGACTCCAGCTTTGCTTCACTCTGCAGGACAAGCATCGCCACGGACTTGTACGCCCGCAGGATCAGCCTCGAAGCAAGCCGTTGCACCCGCTCGAGAGCAACTACGTGCCTTTTGACACCGTTTCGTGAGGGTGCATACCATGTCAATGCAGCGTAGTCCATTGTGGGCACTACCGCAGCCATGTACAACTGGCGCATCTGTGCCGGCCGAACGCCGCGGATCTTTCGCAGCGCCATGCACTTGCTGATTGCCTGTGCCACAGCCTTGGAGACATGTTCGTTCATAGATAGCCTCGATTCGAGTGTGACGCCTAGGATCTTCACACTCGCTTTTGGTGCGATCGTCTTGCCACCGAAGACCAGATGGTCCGATGGTTCCAGTGCGGGCTGCAGCGGTCGGACGATATGTATGAACGCAGTCTGGTCGGACTCGAACACCGCTCCACTCTCGGGCCCACTTCTCAGCCCGAGGTAGGGACTCCGTCTGCAGCTTACGCGTGTTCTCTTCCGCGCTTGGTCCTACCACCCATGCGTTGTAGTCGTCAAGGAAGCCAATTGAGCCTCCACTCTTGTTGATATGACCCTGCACGAGATTCGCATTGTAAAAGACGTACAGTATTGGAGACAGCGGCGACCCCTGCGGGATGCCTGCGTGTTCAATGTCCTGCACGGGAGATTCTCAGTCGCCCACGACGACCGAAGCCTTCCGCCCGATGCAGAAGCTTTCGATCCAAGCGACCAAGTCGCCAGGTATCCTTCTTTCTCGTAGCCGTTCTGCAAGCACCGAAGGGGCCATGCCGTTGAAAGCGCCCTGGACGTCGAATGAGACGAGCGACAAGATCTTGTAGCCCCGCAACGCCTAGTATATCTTCTCGACCGGCAGATTGAGCGCCTGCTCGGCCGACCTGTTCGGCCGCCCACCGAAGTGATTCTCCGGCAGCAGTCTGTATGTCTTGGCCAGGTACGACAGTCTTCTTGCAACAACCGTCTCAAGGCCCTTGCTGATCGTCTCCAGCATGATATGGGTCTGTATGCCTTCAGCTTCGAGAAGTCCGGCTTGTTTGGCTTGCCCAGGACGACGATTTTAGCTGTCCGCCACCGTCGCGGTACATGCTTAAGGTCAAGTGAAGCCAGGTACAGTCTTAAGAATCACATTGCGCAGTACCGGCCGCAATTCCTTCCAGACACGAAATGTCATCTCATCTGGTCCGGGTGCCTTGTCTGACTTGGATTGCATGATGGCCGCCTCAGCTTCATCGACTGTCAACTCCGGGAGCTTTATCTTCAAAGGCACCTTCTTGCCTGCATACTCGTGTGGCCTGCTGCCCTTTTTCGTGACCAGCCTGTGTGCGTCTGTAAGCCATCAAGTACGTTACCAAATGGTGGCTGTTGCATCTGCGAAAGTGGGCAGGCGGAGGTAAACTTTCCAGCAAAACAAAGCATACTGATGGCATCAAGTGCTCAAGAAGGCCCACCAAAGGCTTTGCGGAGATAGTTGCCATGAAAGACAAGTAACGTTACGATACTAAGAGAAATAAGCGCTCTAGCCGTTCGAGATCCGTCCCTAGCGGTGAGAGAGGTCCGAAATGGCGGTATACGTCGCTCCAGATCAAAACATTCTCAGCTATTCTCAGCTACAGGTGCTGGGGCGGAGTCACGGACGAACTCTTCTACCTCCGGTTTATGCAGAGCTATCGTCATCGCGAGCTCATCCCGTAGAAATGTAGCATGGAGTCCTGGATGTCCTTTGTGTCCCAGTGTATGTCGTTGGTAAGCTGATGCAGGGCAATTGTTGCCTTGATGGCGGCCTCGTCATCGGCGTCGAAGCCATTGTTGCGTGCCAGCCAAATAACTACATGGGCCTCGCGCTCTACTTTCCGGAACATGCTGCAGTCACGAAGTCGCCATTTCGCTCAGCTGCGAACACCTCTGGGAAGCGACTGATGAAGCGCTTGCGAAGCTCGTCATGAGCATGAGACACTCCATTTGGTCGAGCCGTATCCGTAGAATCTTCGCCGTCAGAGTGGTCTTTCTAGTTCTTATGTCAAAGCCACTCGCCCGAGTTAACGGTGGGGATTAGGCAAATCTGCTGGCACGAAGAAAGAGTAATTAATCAAGGCCTCTAGTTCCACCAGCGCCGTCCTACCACGCTTGTCCCACTGCGGTGCCATTGGCCAGATGGACCAAAAGGTTTTGTGAGTTCTAAAAGTGGATCGGGTTTCTCGCTATATCAGTCGTGGCCTCTTTCCGGCGGAAGGGTGACAGCAAACAGACCGGGAATAAGTGACGAGCGACAAGCACACGAAGCGTGAGCACACAACGCTGCGGCAGGAGCTGTCGCCATAGATGATGCCGGATACCTCCCATGACTACGAGAATACGGGCAAATTGCATCTTTTATGTTTTTCCTGCTATTGGGTTATGATTGTCTGAAGCGAGCGGCTCACAATTTATACTGTATACTGTAGGACATTTGCTTTCCCTTTTCCCTGCGTCTGTTCCACGTCCCTTTCGTTCACCCAGCCGTCCTCCATCCGGCAGTCTCTCTGTACCTGGCGGACTTTGTACACGGCTTCAGCCTCCCTACCCATGCATCGCAACTCATCGGTCCATACCACAAGTGTCTCAGTCCACACTATGAAAGACCTTATATAGAATATCCGCTGCCAAGCCTTTGATCCCGACTTGTAAGCATGAAGCAGTATTTTCTGCACACGCAGCGAGTTCATGAGCGAGTTGTCCCCTGCTCGACATGTCCTGTTGATCAAAGTTAGCGAAGTTCCAATGTGAGACTGTTCATCGATGTGCCAAGACCTTATGCACAACGAAACCCTTCACCAGAGTAAGTGGGGCTCATCCCCGAAGATCGCAAATCATCCTCGATATCCATCAGCCGATTGTATTTGACCACCCGCTCGCCCCGACAAGGCGCGCCCGACTTGATGTGGCCCGTTTGCAAAGCAACCGTGAGATCTGCGATGAAATCGTCCGTCGTCTCTCCCGAGCGGTGCGAGACGAACACTGTCCAGCCGATGGAGAAGGCCTTTCGTGCTCTGCGAAGTCATTAGCATGGCACGTAGTTGTGGTGCAATTGATGAGGACGCACGCTTCGATCGCTTCTGTGATGGTCCCGATCTGATTGATCTTGAGCAGGAGACTGTTGCAAGCCTTCTTACTCTCCGCCATCTCGATACGTTTGATGTTCGTGGCCAGAAGGTCGTCTCCGACCAATTCAATAGTGCATTCCTTATTGAAAGCCTCCCATGCACGCCAGTCGTCTTGTCCGAATGGGTCTTCTAGAAGCACGACCGGATATCTAGCCAGGATCCCATGATAGACCTTCGCAAGCTCAGCTCCGTTCAACTTCCTTGGGTTGCCTGTCTTATACCCGGTGTTGTAGATGC
Source organism: Cladosporium sphaerospermum (assembly GCA_023621355.1). Lineage (NCBI taxonomy): Eukaryota > Fungi > Ascomycota > Dothideomycetes > Cladosporiales > Cladosporiaceae > Cladosporium > Cladosporium sphaerospermum. The sequence continues at coordinate 28,893 of JALZWQ010000042.1, forward strand.
CATTCTCCTCGAAAGACTGTGAGGCTGAATCTATTCCTATCTTGATCTTTCCTTCATGGCCTGCGTCTGCGATGGCTTGTTCCAACAGGTCGAGGGCCTCCGTAGGATGAGATATGGGAGGTGCAAAGCCACCTTCGTCCCCGATGCCAGTCGAAGATTTACCATACTTATTCACGACTAGAGCTTTCAAGCAAGCGTATGTCTCGCTACCGAGCCGCACGGCTTCCGCAAAGGATGCTGCACCTGTCGGGGCGATCATGAACTCCTGAAACGCCATGGAGTTGCCGGAATGCTCGCCCCCGTTCAAAACGTTCATGAATGGGACCGGAAGCACGGTGGCTTCGGTTTGGCTGCCAGCTTGCTTGGCAAGGAACCGATACAAAGGCATTTGGGCCCGAGCGGCGCCCGCTCGAGCTGCTGCCATGCTGACACCGAGAATCGCGTTGGCACCCAGCTTGCTTTTATCCTCTGTACCATCTAGTTTGATCATCAAGCGGTCGATGGCGTCCAGTTGAGTCGCAGGATCTAATGCGGCACCGACGATGGCCGGTCCAAGGATGGTCTCCACGTTATGTACCGCCTTAAGTACGCCATTTCCTTGATAGCTCCGTTCGTCGTTATCCCGAAGTTCCACTGCCTCATAGTCGCCCTTGGACGCTCCAGATGGGACGATGGAGGTGAATGCTCCGTCTTTCGTCTGCACGCGTACTTGCACGGTTGGCTTACCGCGGGAGTCCAAGCGCTGCGAAGCTTGGATAGATAGGATGGTCCCAGCCATGGCGCTTGTGTATGAGATACGATGTCCAAAGCAGCGGGTTCGCAAGGCGGAAGATGTGGCTGATTTGTCGAAAGAAATTCAAGACACGGCAGCAGTGGCTGTAGCGGTAATACCGAATTTGATGCAATTCAGGCAGCGCGCGATGAATAATGTAAGGAGTACCAGATGCCGTCAAGTAAAGACTAAAGATCGTGGGGGCGATGGCGCACGTCATGCAAAATCATGGACAGTCTGGACAGTCTGGCTCTCTCAACCTTGTTAACGTCATCGTAAGTTGATCAGGCCAATCTGACCCACTAAGGCCAAGCCACCAGGTTGAGTACAAAGCGAATTGGAGCACTTCCGTGCGTTGCCTCCTGCTGGGTATGACGGAAGCCTTTTGAGGTTTTGCCGATGGGTAAGGGCAGCCGACGTGCTGAAGCGTTGCTGAACCGTTCTGACTGGGGACGACTCACGCAGGCAGGGGAGCGGATCAGCCCTACACATTGATTTGGCGGATTGTTTAGGTTCTGCGTAATTGTTCGTCTTTCCTCACTGCTTTCATTCGATACGGATACCCTGCTTAAAGCAACCCCTGCCCATGCGGAACCAAGATTCCGCCTATGCGCGCGACGGGTTTCCTGTATACTACATATCATCCTGCTGACTCTCCGGGCACGTTTTTCGCCCTACTATACTCGAAGATTACAGCAGGTTGCATGAGCGTTGAAGAGAAGCTTATTTCCGCTATAGGTGAGAGGCAAAACGTGCGGTCACTGCGTACCCAACAGCGATAGTACCAACTACAAGGTGGAGTGTCTACACCAGTAGCACTAGGGAGGCGTCTTTCTCTGATTCCTTCGAGCAATCAATCACTACTTTGAAAGCGGAATGCGGCGATTACACGCAAAGGGAATTCTTGTGGATGTTCGCTGTAGTCTTGCTCGGTGTTACCGAGAGAAGGTGATGAGCGGCGCTCGGAAATGCGCCAACGAAGATTACCTCCCGTGAAAAAGAGCCTGTGCAACGGAAACTTCGACGGATACATGAGGAACGAATCGTCCCAAAATGTGCTTTGTTCTTGATATGCGAAGGCATTCCTCCGCCCGGTCGAAGAAGCCGGGAACCGGCATAGAAGCCGGAGTCGAATGCAAACGATCGGGTAGCCTCGAAATCTTGAGCTCGGGTGTTGAGTAAAAGAGCTCCATACGGGAGATATGGTATTCCATCTTGATGGTGATGATTATGATGATTATTGTTGTACTGGTATAGCCAAGCGTGAATAGATTACAATCCCAAGTCGTCGATGTTCGTGTAGTCACACATCAGTGAAAGCGCTCGAGATGCCACCATTGTATTGACATATCGACAGCCCAAAGAAGTGACCCGGTCACGCTATAAGCGCTCCGTTTCGCACGCTCGCATCAATACTTCCGTATACAACCTGCAGCAAATATAAGCAACAGTGCTCACCCCATTTTAAGATTTGCGGGACAGCCGCACCTGGACGCTTTCACCGCCGTCGCTTGAAAAGTTCGCAATTATCTCGACCTTATATTTGATTTCGAGGGCAAAGCAGCGGAAAGATGGTGCCGTTTCTGGTATCACACAAGTTCTCCAGAAGGTATCGGGCAATGCCACCGTTTCGAGATTTTCGTGCACATCGATGGGTACAAGCCCCGAAAATCCGCATACCGCCATGGTATCGGAATGCGACCGCTCGTTCCCTGCGATGGAAGCTATGGTGACCCTTTGTAGCCTAATACTCAAACTCAGCAGAAATACTTTACCAAGTGATCTCTGAAGTACACTAGGAACGGTCACACTGATTCCGACATTGACCGGCTTTCGACCGTACAAGACGAGAGGCCACGGAACATCGACCTGCAGTAGAACAGATGGTATGTATGGCGGCGGACTATCGTGGGGCCAGCGGCCTTCGACTGAGCGCATGTTCTGAGTGCTGAAAGTAACCCTTATGGGGCTATTCGGTTCATGTGCTTGAACATTCATCGGCCAGAGCGGCCGGAATTTCAGCTCTCTCGAGGACATTTTTCTCCATCTTAGAGGTCCAAAACTTTGTTGAACAATTGCACGCAATCGGTACGTGACTGTCGCATTCAAAGTTTGCGATCGTAACTGGAATGATGGAGGTAGATGCCATACATCTCGACCAGATTGATGACGTGATATGAATCTTGCAGTGGTGGAGGGAAAGTCAATCCGGAAAGGAACTTGCACAGTGCCAGGGACAGATTCTTTTGAGGTTCCTCGGCCGACGCGCGCTTCTGGCGGAAAGGTTGTGAAGGATTTCTCAAACAGCTAATCGTCACGTGAGTGGACATTTTAGCGCGTTCAGATTTGGGACGTGCTTCATACCAAGTAATTGGACCGTCTAAGAGTAGTCTCAGCAGGATAGTCTCTCTGAGGAGACACCCAAAGTTTCATTCTCCCTTTGGCATGTCAGAATGTGACAGGCGAAAACAGGTCGGAGCAAAGTGGGCTGTGCTCGCACTCACCTTCCAAGACCACCGTGATTTGTCCAAGGACGGTATTACCGCCTGAATGAATTGCGATGTTACCGCAGACAGGCGCAGATGCCGTATAACAGGTCGGACTTTCCTCCGCAAGTAAGATAGACACCCACATAGCGGCGATAAGACTCCAACCCCAGAACCAGATCGATGTACTTGATGAGGCGGCTGAATAGCATGGACACTGTCGAGCAACGATGAGACAGATGAAGAACCCGGACGGCCATGCTATCGAGCCAGAACTTATCAACAGCCAGTGTCATATGCAAAATTGCGCATCGATCGAGCCTGTGGTCGGGAGACCCTCTGAAGTGCATGTGGCTTATAGGGGACGCCAACGGCTGGCATGGAACCGATCCGTCAGATCCGTTAATCGCAGCATGTAGGCGTTGGAAATTTGTTCCGAAGAACACCGAAAGCTTGCCTTCATCACTCAACCATGCATGATGCTGGTCGGTCTCCACATACCATGCTCGTTGAAGTAACAAAACACTGTTGTCTCAGGCGACCACGCGCATGCTTTGGCAGTGCCTAGATCTAGATCCATACGTAAGCAAGAAGCTGGCCTCGACCCATGCATGCCGTCTCTCCAGGTTAGTGGGCTTCAGCATGCATCAGACCAACTACTTCTCCAAATTCTGTGACGTCACGCCTGGATCATTGCGACAGCACGTTTGATGATACGCTCCGATGAGTGATCGTCGCTGCACCGCATTCTGCGGTACGGTGATAGAACTAGATCTGCAAGCTTAGAATCGGCGAGGCGAGACTTGGCGTCCCAACCAGCTCGGGACGCTCGGAAGCGACGGCAAGTCCGAGGAAGTGAAAACCCCGCCGTGGCCAGTCTTCCGCGTTATCCAAACAATCCGCACTGTTGGCATGGCATGTTGGAAAATTGTGTCGATATGGAAGGAACTGCACCCCCAAGACGTCGGCGTGTGGCGCAAGCGTGCGAAAGCTGCAGGATTCTGAAAACCAAAGTTCGTGCGAAAAACTCTCGTCGCCATTGAAGCAATTCAACTAACAAAAACAACTGTGCGATGGCAAACGACCAGTCTGCGGCAAATGCGAGGGATACGGTTTCCAATGCCAATGGAAGCACGGAAAGTCTCGTTCGCATCATCCGGGGAGTGTAGATGCGGAAGCTGTGAGTGGAGAAGGTGCGACTGACGAGCAGTCACCGATGCAGTGTGCATTAAGGGAATCCCAGGACGTGCTTCGGAAGCTACGGGATAAATCAGATCCGGATAATCAAGACATGTTGGATACAGCACTGGCTCATCTCGACTTCTGCTTGGGAAAGAGTGATGGGCCTCCACGGCCCTGCCGACAAGCTAGGCGTGAGCGAACAAGAGAGCGCCTCGGCCGCTCCCAAGAAATGGTCGAAAGATCACCCCAGCGCTTTCTTGGACAGGCATCTGACGTCTCATTCTTCAATGCGGTCCGGCGGGTAATTCGGAACAACCAGGAGCAACAGGATGTGCTTCCGCACTTGGAAAGTTATGAGCGAGAGGGCGCTGATGCTGACTTGATAGGGAGCGAGGTGGCCCTTATTTTGCCAGACCACAATGTGTCTGACCGGCTCGTGGATGTCTATTTCAGCACCATCCACATTGCATATCCATTCATCTGTCGGCAGCAGTTCCTGCGAGACTATCGATCGTTTCGGGAACAGCGGCCCGATGTTCATGCGGAAATATCTTTCAGGCCCTTACTGTGTATGTCTGATGCCGCCTTCCACTTTACAGGTACTTGGACTGATGATCCCAGTGACAATCCTCGCAATTGGATCTTTCTATACCAGCTGTACATTGCCGGAAGAACAAGATAAGACTGCAAAACACGAGGTAAGCCTGCGTGACGACGTTGCGCTGTAGGTGACAAGCCATCATTGACTGTTCGGACTCCAAAGATCTACTTTCAGTACGCAGTACATGAAACCAGCGCTCACCAGATTCTTCAACATTCTGTCCATGGCGTGCGAATCTTGCTTGCCCAATGCTTCTACCTGCTTGCAACCTGCCAAACAGATAGGTACAACGAGCTCGGTCGAAACTGTGTCATCAATGTAGCTGACTTCAAAATTAGATGCTGGATGACGCTGGGGCTTGCCATCCGCGCTGGCCAGGGCATCGGACTTCATATAGAAGAGGACGAGACGCAAGGCAAGCGCGCAATTGGCTGTATCGGACAAGAGTTGCGGCGGCGTACGTGGCATTCAGCCTTCGCCCTCGACAGATTGCTCTCACTCCAACTTGGTCGGCCACCTGCAATTCGCAACCGCGACTGCAACACGAGACTCCCGTCCAGGATCGATGACATGGAATTCGATTTATCGCTGGACCTGGTTCCCAGTGGCAGTCCGAGCGAGCCGAGACCAGGAGATTACTTTATTGCTGTCATACGATTCTCCCGAATAGTTGGCCATGTTCTACGCGACCTGTATGGACCTTCAGCCACCTATTCGGAAAAAATGTTGGCAGGAATTGACCGTCTCGAGTCCGAATTGTTGGAATGGAAGGCCGGACTTCCAAGATGGCTTCGTTTCGACCGTGGTCATCTTTTCGAACAAACATCTCTTTACAAGCGGCAACGCAACATGCTTGGGATCAAGTTCCACCACCTGAGAGCTTTAATTCACCGCCCATGCCTCTGCCTTCCATGGCTCCAGCGAAATCACGGCAACATCCGGTCGTTATTAGAGACACAGAGCCATCGAGTAGTTTGGTCCGAGAGAATATGCGTCAAAGCAGCTCAGGAGACGGCGCATATGCTTCATGACATTCCCGACAAACGGACCTTGGTGGAAGATTTCCCCTGGTGGCAGATGATATCATGCCTGATCTGCGCAAGCTCAATCCTACTTGTCATGAGGGCTTTTTCTACTTCGAATACTCCTGAGGAGCATTCGCAGCGCGAAACCCTGGAAGAAGACGCAGATACCTGTCTGGGCGTCTTCGACGCTCTAAGCGCAAATTCTGACGCTGCTAAGTCTGCGCGAGACATGTTGCAAAATCTTCGTGCAAACGACCTCCACGATGGAAATCCCATATTGCTGCAGACACCGAGGCACGCTCAAGACTTGCAAGAAAGAAGCGTTAGTCAAGCCGGTCAACCTTCCAATCTGGAAAAGGCTCTTGAACGGAGTACAGTTGTTTCGCGGGATTCAACCGACGACACTTTGCTTCCCTACGCACTACAGGATGGCATGCTGTCCCAGTGGACAGATCAAGAATGGCCCAGTGAATTGGCTGAACCGATGATATGGTCATCTCAATTCGTCAATGCTCTACATGCAATTACGTGAACGTCGGCCCTACGCGAAGCAGACCTGTGAACAGTCAGACAAACATGAATTTATTAGATTGGTTCATTGGAGATTCTGTCAAACAGACAAATGAGAAAATATATATTAGTCAATCAATTAAGAAAAGACGAAGGCTGTTTGATTGACAGTTCCGTTGTTTGTTGATAAGGGTTAGGGTTGAGGATCGGGGAGGCTATTGAGCCAATCCACGTTTTGCGTGCCGAGAGACCCCCGGCTCGAGCAAACCTTGGGCGGCGCGTCATGCCCGGGCAACGTCGCGTCCAATACATCTGTTTATTTGCTGCAGCGCATTGTCACTGCTCCCAGCCAGATGAACACATGCGCACAGACATCATGAGAAACACCAGGAAGGATATGCGCTCTGTTCAAGAAAGTTGACCGCGTCTCCGTTGAAGAGAATCAAGCACTCAGGGTCTCCAGCGTGCACCTGAACTGCTCTTCCGTTCGCCTCATCTCCATGTCCGCGTGCAGGAAACGCCGAGTGAGCGCGAATCAGATGAGAGCACTATTGAGCATGAGCCAAAAATCAGCGCGCAAGACCATGTGTCGTTTGAAGTCCGAAGGGATACTGTGCGGCCAGGCAACGATTTCCACCTTCACAGACGCACAAGCGCAGCGTTACGGCAATATGGTCTCGTGAATCTTTATGCACGGGGTCGAGCTATCTGAGAGCGCTCGAAGCTCGAACAGGGACCGTTTCTGGGTCTGCACATTGTGCCATGATAAAGGGTTGGCCCGACGTCTTTTCAAGGCTACTAGCACTTCGTCTGCGGTACATCGCTCGTCGCGTGCACACTGCCTCACATCGAAGGGACCTCTCCGGGAGCAAAGCCAGACGATCGCCAAACACATGACGCAGGTTCAGACGAAACTCGTCGGAATACAGTGCGGATTTGGATCGTCGCAGCATTCCAGGGGCGACGAAAGGATGCCATCCAACGACTTCAATCGAGTATCAGCAAGACCACGCTTTCGATGGAAATTTGGAGCGCGCCAAACGATCTTGAGATGCTCGGTGTAGTAGCGCATTGAGTTGATGAACTTCGGTTTGCTCGTCAGCTCTCTCATTGGCCTCCGAGAACTGCCGGAAAGCCACGTAGGCTCACAATGGGCCCCTCTCATCGCCGAAATGATATAACAATACCAAATAGGTGAGAAGCTTGGGTACTTCCAGATGGACAAAGTTGCTAATAATGACACGGCTTTGCGCGCTCTCTCTCTCTCTCTCTCAGCGTTTTATGATCGAAGAGCACGAGCAGCGGCTGCGCTGTTTCGGTCCTGCGGTCAACCTTGTTGTCAAAGCGCTGCTGTTTGGTGGAAGACTTACCCAGGTCTGCGAAAGAATCGAAGGATGCCAGCGACTTCCATGCTTCTAAAGTTTGGCAAAGGCGCCATTGTGAAGCTCCATAATCTCGTCGTCTTGATTACGCACTCTAACCAGCGCCTACAGGCTTTCAATCGAGCGCAGAGCGACGCTACTAATGATCTGCTTGTTTTCTACTTCCGCCTTCGAAAATGCAGAGGGATTCGGTGGAACTGTATATATACAATGTTCGAGCGATCGCTCGTTCTTGAAGACGCTGTCCGCCTCTTTGGTTCTCGATGGAGCGGGTCGAAGGCCGGTGAACGTGGTGGCACTGGTTTTTCCAAAAAAAGATATACTAGAAACCGAGGATTGGGAAGAGCTGAAGCACTTTAAGGTCCTTTTGGAGCCATTTTACCTTGTAACGGAGCGTGTGGAGGGACACGCCTCGGACGGCACATATGGGGCTATCTGGGAAGTTTTGCCGGCGTTAGAATCGCCGTATACGAAGCTCAAGGCTCAAGAGAGCACAGGACGCATTACGAGGGCTCAATAACGATCAGGCTCTGTAAGATGGGTCGCGTTCTCTGGGAGGTCTGTGCCGTTACAGTTGGCATGGGCGGCAGGCTTGGATCTGTTTGGTTGTGGCTTCGGCAACATCAAAAGGCGTTGCCTGTTGCTTAGTCACGATCAAACCATCAAATAATTTTGCAGTCAAACAAGCGCCACCCGGTCCAGTCAATCAGTAAAATGATGGAAACTCGAATTCCAAACAGTCAGAACATATGGGCCCCATTATCTTGACCGTTTGACTGTTGACAGGCCTGATCCTCATCGTAATTGGTAGCATGCTATCACACTGTACACCAGCTAAACTCGCGGACTCGAATGCATATTTCGAACTTACTTAACGTGCACGATAAGCGAGCTGAACACCTGAAAGGCACCTCGCCAAGAAAAGAATAAACATCGACCTCAAATAAGCTTGAGTGACGAGAACGATACATAGCTCTCTTCTAAAAGCACGTGCGCATCCATCTGACAAGTTCGTACGTTGTGTCCAGGTTTCCCGCATGCGCAGCAATGCCGACGCCGCTCCTCGACCCTCGGCTTGCGGCCACTGCTTCGCCGCTTTTCCTCCCTGATCTCGGCCTCAGCGTCGTCTCGGACCTGCAAATCTCGTCCAGCCGCTAGAGAAAGACATCTTCCCTTCTGGAGACGTCTTTTCCTAGTTCGGCGACGCCAACCTAGTGCTTCAACCTCCTCGCGAAGAATATGGTTTTCCGACTTCAAGAGCACCATTTCATGCATGACCCTCTTCGTGCCTCTGACGATTTGATCTACTGCGTCGAGGGTGGTTGTCGGCGAGCTACTTCGATGACATGTGATGCGATTCCTAATGATTTTGGACTGTGATGTCGCTTCTGTCGCATTCTTGGGCGTGCGAGGGTCCCAAGGCGAGGGCGTTTGGACGTCCCGGTCAAGCGGCGTCGGCGTTCGTGGGATCACGTTCAGCCTAGAAATCACCCTTGTCGCATCTAGAGGAACAAGCCCGGTGCCCCGGAAGCCCCCTTGTACATTCTTCTCTGTCACAGAGGCTTGGAATGTGTTGATCAATTCTGACCAGTAGCTTTGTGCGCAAAGTCATTCCCCCTACATTCTCTACATTCTGGAGGTAAGGACTGTATATATGTAGCCAACCTGAAACCCTAGCGTATGATAAGCTGATAACAGCTGCAGTGTTTAGGGGCAGAAACCCAGTTTCACAACAGAATGCAACCGAAAATGCCGACAGGAAGTCTTCATTCGCAACGTGGGTTATGCCTGCCCGGACCTTCTCCTCTATCTGTCGCCCATACGCTTTCTTAAGCGGACCAAAACACCCGACATCCAGAGGCTGGAGCATATGGGATGAGTGAGGAGGCATACAGAGTGTTATGATCTCGTTCGCCTTGCAGTATAGCTCGAAGGCTGTGGAGTGGTGACTTCCGTGTCCATCCAAGACGAGGAGGCGGTACCTGCCTACAGTCCTGGGTCTCGTATGCTTGTTGAAGTGCTTGGTCCACTCCAGAGCTGTCTCGTTCGTTGTCCATCCTTTGTCTGTTGTAGCAATCACCCAGTTTTTTGGTAGAGGGCTATCTTTGTACCACGTCACAAGATGATATTGTGCCGCGACGATGACGAACGGCGGAATGGTCCAGCCTTGCGAGTTCACGCCTTGAACGACGGTGACCCATTCTCGATTACCAGGCTGGACTATCCGTGCGTCCGAGCTTTTGTTTGCGCTTGTGACGACCATCGCGGTCGAGATGATGCCCATCATGAAGCCAACCTCGTCAAAATCGTGGACGTCCGCGTCTAGAATGCCGTATCTGGCAATAGTATCCTGTACAAGCGCAAACCAGCTGCGGACAACTTCTGGATCTTCGCATTGGGCCCTGTCATGGTAGTACCTGCGAAGAAACCGTGGTTTGAGCTGCGGTTGGCGTTTCACAAAGTTGGAAGCCCAGCGCTTTCCGACTGGAGGCGCGTCGCGATCGGCGAGCAACTTGTTGGCCATGTCTTCCACATTGGAGAGTTGGGTCGGGAATGACCGCGCGTGCAGGTCCAGGACGTGCTGCACAATTGCTCTTTCTGCTGCATCGGTCAGCTTGCGCGATTTAGGTGTGCTATCGCGTCGTGATGCTGTTCCTTTGAGACGCATGGTCAATGTGGTATGGGCGACTGAATATGTCTTGGCTGCTGCCCGGATGTGGAGAGATGGGTCATTTTGAATGGCCTTTACAGCAAGCATTAAGCGGTCTTCATTGCTGGTGTACTCCATTGGTTTTGGCAGAGCAGACGAGTCACGATTTTGGTAGACGCGTTCTCGCGTTTCAGCGTTCAGCTCGCTTATCGTGCACGTTAGTCCTTTCCGCTTTTTTTTGGTAGGCGGAAACGGAGTCCCCTTCTAATTCTACCGATGACGTCCCGTTCGCAACCTGCTTTACGCGTAACATAATCACGCAATTTGTGGGTAGCTGGGCCAGTCTCGGTACCCTTTCCTTCCTCTACTGCTCATTAATCACATGCCAGACATTGCGTATGGGCACCAAGGGTACTTACGTGCTGTCTCTTCCCCACCACTTGTTCGTTTTCGAGCATGGTGCCGTGCTTCTCTAGGCAAGACTTCACTCTCACCCCAATGTCTTTCGCCCAAGCGTTCCCCGCCGGCCATTGGAATAGCATTCCTGTTCTCTGGCATTGTAGGCTCGCTATCCCTCTTGCTGGAAGGGCTTATGCCTCCTTCAGCGTCAGGACCACCGCTGTGACTCCCCTGTTTAACCGCATCAGATTTGTCGATTTTTTGTCCTGATCGATCCGGAATGGAGTCGGTTGGAGATATCACGGCACGCTGCAAAGTCTCCCAATCTTTTTCTCCAATTGAGGAGATGCCCGCACCCCACTGTGATACACTTTTGTTGCATTTCCTAGCGAAAGGCCGCATCTCTTGTAAAGGGAAATAGACTGACCTCGGGCTTAGTAGGCTCTTCTCCTGCTGTATCTTCAGCGTCGGCATTGCTCTCCGCAAATATCGCTCCTTCTGCCACTTATACGTCAGAATGGATTCACAAATGCCTAACGTGTGTTCTGACCTTGAGTTTCGGGCATTTTGAGGCGTCGAAGCACTCGAATCAAGAAGTTTGATGATTGAATGCAAAGCGTGGGATGTTCGTATTATCTGCTAGGCCTAAATATATGTACTCTACCTGTACGCTTACCAAAGTGAATGTCATGTTTGTTGGTTCAAGCCTGCACTCGCTTTGCTCAGGAACAAGGATGCGTAGAACTCGCCTAAGCGGTACGTGTAACTCCGGCACTGTTTCCGGACGCTCTACCGGCTCCAGCGGAAACGCGCACCCGTAGCATTTAGCCGAGTCAGGCGGCAAGGCAGGGAACATTCTCTTGGTTTGGTCACACTAAAGTTGTTATGCAACTTTTGGCACCGTATAGGGCATCTACACATAGAATATTAGCGCTCCTGTTACAGAGACAGAGGAATGAGTTTGAAGTCGGAAAGGCACGTGACCACGTCTTGTGACACGCGGAGCCACGCCAGTGCGGCGCTTGGCAGCTGCGTGCATATGACCTGCGAAGCACAAGCGTGACGTACGAAAAGCAGCGATTAGTCAGTCTTGTTATCCTAGCAGTGATGGCAGTGTCCTGCGTGTGATGGCCGACACAGCTTCGCCTTCAACGCGCGCCGCTCTCGCACCCAAAAACCGCTGGGACGACGATCAGCCAGCAGCTGAAAGTGACGAAGAGGAAGTAGAAGAGGAGTAGGCGGCGCGCCTGCATCGCAAGCGCGGAGTTGCTACAAGGTAAGATGAAATGGCGCTCTTTTGGGGAGCAAGAGAGCAGCAGAGCACATCACGTGGTCTGCAGTCTGCTCTTTCGTCAAGCCTGTCCTACCAACGGAGCAGGACGTTGGCAACGTGCCGTGCGCGTAGAGCCATCCAGGGCACCATTACAAAGTGCCGGTGTGCTTGCTACTGTTGAGTCAGTGTTGGCAGTCGCACTCAACACCAAAGATGAACAGTCGGCTAAACACATACAAAATGCACAAGCGCGCGGTGGGTCAAACAGCTCTCGCGAGGAAACCGTACAAAAACTCGTTGGGCGAGATGAGCTACCCTAGAGAAACACCCAGCACTACCGCTCTACGCGTTTGACCACCGGGTACGACACGAATCGCACGTCAGACGCTGCATGTGTGCACAAAGCAAGAACGATCCCGCAAGCCGGCTCGCACAAGAAGGGAGACTGGCGGGCAATGATGAACGCAAAGCGGAAGATGCGGCATCTCAAGCAAAGCAAACACGCGACACAAAAGTGTGTTGAGCTCATGCGGTGTCATGCGCGCACGGAAACAAGCTTCAAGCGCCTAGGCGACGACCAGATGAATAATTCATGTCCAATCTACTGCGAGTATCAGCTCTGCAGCAAAGGCAAGACAGCACACTCTTTCGCTATTCCAGGTAGCCAGCCTGTGCCGTGGGACGGGGAGGAGGGCAGAGGTAGAGAGGTCACGCGAGTCCCAGCACGGGAAGCGCTGAGCAGGATCGAAGTCCGGACACGAAGAGCGAGAAGTGCCGTGGGAAAGCTAATGCCTGTTATAAGGTGTACTTGGTATGACTACAAAGGATTAGAGACCCCTCCCAGTATCGCCGTGAAGCATCAGGTCTAGCTACATTGTTTTGCCAGTATCCTCGACCGCTACCCCTTCCCTCTTTGAAGCACCGTTTCTTCGAGAGTGTGGTGGATGTGTGTTTGCGCGCTATCGTCAGTGTTCGGAACGGGCGGGGGGACGTTCACTTCGCTCAATCCTGCGAAGAGATGATCGCCGTCGCCGTCGCCGTCGATGTTATTGCTTTTATTGTGCGCGATGTTGGTAGGCGAGCGCTCCCCGTTCCCCGGACGGTCTTTGTGACAAAGGCGGCTCATTCTGTGACCCATGATGAGACTGTATGTGTGAAAAACGGTCACTGTGATCTGCTCGTGGCAAGTGCAATGGTGGCAAGGGAAGGCGGTCTGTACGCTGGTGTCGAGAGGTTGCTTTTCACCATAAATTACGCGAGCCTATCGCATCCAGACAGTAGGTATGGCAACTCTCGACCGTCCCTATGCACTATCCATAGTGTGCGTGTTGTCAAATTGACATCAGACCTCTCCATCGTCGGCGTCTCGGGCTGCAGCGGATCTGACGGAGTGACGGAATTTGACAGGACAGCTGTGCAGCGCAACGATCGTTGGTTCCGGACGGGGTTAGCCGGTCTGGCCCAGGCTTACGTTCTACACGTCATCTCGCAGGACTGAAACGTGCACTACGGTTATCGCGCTGAGCCGCTTCGAGGAAGAAATTCGCCAGGCTAAGACCGGTACTAGAGACATAACCATAGGCACAGCAAAAGTTCGGTGAAAGGCGTCACCTCAGGTATACGTGGCCTACGTTACCCGAATAAACTTCTTGCGCTAGCGGTGGGGGCCCCTTATCGTACCACAGAAGCGAGTATATTGATCTGAAGTATGTTTTCTCCGTAATTGCATGACTGGTTGCATTCTCGCGAGTTGCTACTTTCAGTTTTTTCACGTTGCCTTGGATGCTCATTTACCTGCTTGCAGCTCGCGCATTGATTTTCATCGCAGCCAAACTCAGGGATCCCGGTCGCCAACATGTTTCAAGCACCAACGCCGGCACGTGGTAGCATTTCAAGTGAGACAGTGGGCTTGGATGAGGCACCTCGTATTTTCTCAGACGAGGGAAGGCTGAGCAGAGGGCAAGCGAAGTCTGGTGAGCCTTCCGCATTGCCGCCATCATGGGATGCTTATCGAGGTGTGAATCTGGACTTTGGGCCCGAAGTCTCTTCCGGAAATGGGAAACACGAAGTTTCCAGAGAAGAGCTTGGATTGGACGAGCTGGCTGCACCTCCTCCGCATGAGAACCCGGATGAACGGAACATATACCGCCATAGCAGCCTTGAGGATCGAGAATACCAAGGCGCAAGCCAACACTCACGCGATCAGCCTGAGATTGGAAAAGAAGAATCGCGCCTGGCCAGGTGTTTGACTCAACTTTATATGTACTCATACCTGGTTCTGCTCTCCATCTTGGGTGTCCTTGCGCGTGTCGGACTGCAAGCTCTTACCTTGTACCCCGGAGCGCTGATTCCTAACACCGATCTGTGGGCTAATTTTGCGGGCTGTCTCGTCATTGGATTCTTGCGCGAGGACCGCATGCTGTTCAGGAGGTACTGGAGGAAAGCCCAAAAAGATCTTGGAAAGGATAGACATACTCTTGGGAGTCATGGAACTCCGAGTCCTCACAGCTCTCCTCAGGAAGCAGATACGGAAGCGATCAAAAAAGCTTACCAAACATCCAGAGCTGGTCTTCCAGGCTATATCGGCCTCACCGTTGGCTTTTGCGGATCCTTGACCTCCTTCTCGTCGATTTGTCGAGATGCTTTTCTTGCGATATCAAACGATATTGAGACAAACTCTACGGCGACAAACTTCGTTACATCGCAAGCGAGGAGCCGCAGTGGTGGATACAGCGTCATGGCTGTGATGGCCGTTCTGCTTTTGGAGACCGGGCTTAGCGTCATTGCACTGAAGATTGGCGCCCATCTTGCTGTCGCGGTGGAGCATATGCTTCGGAACGTTGCATTCAACAAAAGCGTGGGAAGAACCATGGACCCTGCGGCTGTCATCCTCGGCTGGGGTGTTTGGATTGGCGCTATTGTTCTTACCATTTTCAGCCCCACCGAGTCATGGAGAGGCGATGTCCTCTTCGCTCTAGTTTTTGCACCTCTTGGCTGTATACTTCGCTTTCGGCTTTCTATCCACATGAACCGCCTGATCGGAAGTTTTCCCCTCGGCACTTTCGCAGCAAATGTCTTCGGCACCGCGATCTTAGGCATGTCGTACGATTTACAGCACTCGTCAGTAATGCGCAGTGTTATCGGATGTCAGGTCTTGCAGGGTATCGAGGATGGCTTTTGCGGTGCGCTTACTACGGTCAGCACATGGGTACTGGAGCTTGACACCTTGAGATTGAAGCATGCGTACTCTTATGGCAGCTGTACTGTCTTCATAGCAATCGGCTGTATTGTTGCAATCATCGGACCACTTCGGTGGACGGAAGGATTTGTGACGCCAGAATGCACCGTTTAGGGAGCGCGCTCTTTTGTCAATGAACAAGAAGACAATTTCCATACGCGTTGCATCGCCTGCAAGTACGAAAACGCGGCTAGATACTCGGTGATATCGTTGGCGCAGTTGCCCGACTGTTTAAGCAAGTTTAACAGACTGTTTGACTGATCGCTGTGCTCTATGCCGAGGAAGCCTGCCGATCGTATCAGCGCGCTATCGGACCTGGTGATCGCAGTGTGAACGTGCGCGATGGCTTCTTTTCATGAGCTTATCCGACAGAACGAACTCATTCTTTCCTGCACCGCGAAGGTTGCTGCCCAAATATACTTCACTTCAAAAAAGTTTTTTTTTCAGTCGTCTATCCTTTCTCCTTTACTTGAGATCTGCCCTGCAGCCTTGCTTCAATTCCTTGACGATGCAAACGTGGACAAGATTTTGCCTGGAGAAAGCGATCAAAACGATTAGTGGAAGATCGAACCATTGGATCAAAGCAGTGGGGAGGAGGGATGGCCACGGAGATTGGAGCGGATGAGAGGGCAGACGAGGAGTGAAAATGACACAAAATACGGAGTCCGGGGCATCGAGCCCAAAAGCTGTGGCGGCTCGGTGGAGTCGGATGGCGGGTATATCTATAGAGTAGAAGATAGACGCAGGAGCACAAGCACATACGGAAGCCATAGAGGTCGTGGAGAAGGTAGCCGACGTGCTATAAGCTAATTTGCTTGAATGCAGTATGGATCAAATGGAAAGAAAAAACAAAGAATGTGCCCTGCAGCCTTGTTTTCGCTTCGCGTGGGCCCGTAGCGTCTGCCATTATCGCGCTCTACCCGGCTACTTGAATTCGTACGGCGCTGGTGATGGGCATTTTCAGATGCTTATTATTCCATCCGAAAAGTCTATGTACGGACATCCTTGTGATAGCTGGAGGCGAGGTTTTGCTCTGCATGCTTCCCGACTGGTGGCTCAACTGTGATGGCGAATCAATTTAAGCGGCGGTGTCGACGGCGGTAAGTGCGTTTTCCTTTCTGGCGTGCAGTGCGCGCAGTTTTGTTGCATCGCGTCAAGTGGTCCCCGGAATGTTGGCCGTCGGTGTGACTGGCCACGTCGATCATGCCTGGCGTTGTCGATGGTAAGGGGTTGTCAAGTAATAACCTAGGGCCGCACTATCACGTGCGCTCATTACATGCGCCTATGTTCGTACCCCACCTGGTTCCCGCCGCATGGACAGTTGCTCCCCGGAGACCACGTGAAGGTGAGCGTCCTCAGTCTCCCAATTTACGACCTCAGTTGACATCCGCATGTAGGGGGTAGACTCCTGAAACGTCGACTGTTCGAAAAATATGTTTCAGATATCACTCCACTGGGGCAAACATCCATAATGTTGACACATGAATGCCGCATCAACCGTTCGCCTCCTGCGGACCGAGCACACACTGAGGTCCAGAGACGTTGTGTATGTATCGTGTCAAGCTCTCACAGAGGCGGTCAAGAATATAATCCGCCTCGCTTTCGTGTGCTGTCAGCGGGCTGTCATCTCCAACCCAGTCCCAACTCACCAGGCTTTCATCATCTCCAGCACTGGCATTATGGTCTGTATAGGCTGTGAAATTTATCAGCTGAGAGAAAAAAGCCCATTCCTCATAGCTATACTGCTTATTAGATCGAAATTTAGCGTCTTTTGCTATGTTCCGAATAGCCTCTGCGAGTTGGTGAGCAAGGTAGTGATTTGTCAAAATTTGTGTAGCCGACAACTCCGGTAGCCTCGTCCTTGACTGCCGTGCTTGATCTGGGTCTGAAGGACAGCAAACCCTTTCAGGACGCTGCGGCACCCGATAGTCCTTGCGCTGACAATCTCGTTTGAGCAGCATTGGGTGCCGACCGAGATGCATCGAGTGGGCATCCCGCTTCGGCAAAAGTGCGAGATCAGCGATGGCAGAAATTCTGCGCTGAGCTTTTCCCACGGCAATGTCGCCCAAGTGGTTGACAAGGAAAGCCATGGTCGGTACGGCGAGTAAACTCCATACTACAAAGAAAGCTCTGCCGGCATTGCTTACTGGTGCCATATCACCATACCCAACAGTGAGCAGCGAAGCGTAACAAAAGTATAATGCGTGGTAGTACGTCAAACCTTGCAAGTGCCTCTCACATCGCCAGAATACCACTGCACCGACGCACCATAGGAAGAGGAAACTAGTTGTCGATGCGCCTATTGCACTCCATCTCTTGAAATATGCGGTCTCCTGTTGTATGCTTCGCATAAGTTCGAATCGAGACCTATCATTCTGGACTGGAGGCACGTTTGGTCTCGTGCCACCCGTCCCAAGGCCATTGAGGGCCCGCGTGGCTTTGCGAATAAATCTGTTGGCCTGACCCGAATCTGGAATGTACCCTCTACCCGCACTCCCAAGGGAGCTGCCGATCGCGTGATGATTGATAGGGTTCAAGCCCCCGGAAGGATACTGTCTCTGTGGCTGCAGATATTGGGCGGAGGTCGAAGCAGTTCTCAAAAGGGTTTTGTTCAATCTTTGTTTGATGTGCTTTTGAAGGATATGTTCTGATCCCAAACCAATTGCAAAGCCCGCTAGGCTCGAA
Source organism: Cladosporium sphaerospermum (assembly GCA_023621355.1). Taxonomy (NCBI): domain Eukaryota; kingdom Fungi; phylum Ascomycota; class Dothideomycetes; order Cladosporiales; family Cladosporiaceae; genus Cladosporium; species Cladosporium sphaerospermum. The sequence continues at coordinate 47,096 of JALZWQ010000042.1, forward strand.
ACCACCATTCCGAGAATGACAATGCCCCCAACGGCATAGGGGAATATTAGACCACGTCCGACATTGCTTGTCGGATACAGGTCGCCGAAGCCGACAGTCAGAATGGTGACGTCGCAGAAGTACATCGCATTGGCGAATGTCCAATGGAAGTCTCGGTTCCCGTACTTGCTTTCTAGCACCGAGAATACTCCGCCTCCACCGGCAAGCCAGGCGAAAAATAGCATCGTCTGGAAGATGAATGCCCGCTGGGAGTAGGTGAGGATGAGAGTCCGGGGATAGTGACCAAGGAAGTGTCCAAGCATATTGGCCATCAGCAGTGTGGAACAAATCAGATAAAGGCCTGCAGCAAATACAGCGTACCAAAAGCCTTGAGTGTAGGTCTGCTGCGGGCGAACTGGCGTCGCGTAGATTTCCATCGCCGTAGCGATGCCAACCAAAAGAGCGGCGGCAAGGGCCCACGATATAATCGTCACTGGTAACGCTATAGTGTACCGCGCACACCTAGCGAAATTGCAGAGCAGGGAAAAGTTCCCTAGGAAGCCGGCGACAAGCGATATAATATTCAGCCCGTAGCACCAGTCTGGATCTCTGAAGGAATGACCGTCCAAGGGGGACGCCAAGACCGCATCATCGCCATTCCACACGCACATCTCTGGAGCGATGCCTTGTCTCATATCGGATACCAAACATGACCTCCATGGCGTTACAATGGCGGTGATTGATAGCACATTGGCTAACGGACCCAAGGTTGCAGCAAGCAGTGGAATGGCGGTAGAGGCGAACCACCAACCCTGCACTTTGTCAGCCACCCGGCCAAATGATACGTATCCCCAACAACACAATTCAACTCAACTCACTGTGTGACTGGCGGACGCCGCTTCCATTGCAAAGGATGGCCGGCCTCAGATCACTTCAAGAGGAAGCGCGTTCGAGCAGAGGACTGGGGTTGGCGGAGAGGAGGGATTCTGCACAAAAAATCGCACGCTGTACACTGTGACTGCACGTTTACATATCAAGTCCCATTGCTCCATGTTCGCTTGATGAGCACGATCAGTACACTTGTGGCCCCGCGTCAAACCGAATGAAGAAGCTATTGACGCCAAGGCGCAACAGCGCCTCTCGGATGTGGCAGAAGTCAGCAGCCGGCCACTCCGGACCCCGGCGTTTCCGAGCGCAACGCTTTGGGTTTCAGTAGAGATCGTCAGCAACAGTCCCAACGTCTGGAAAGGCTGCCATCCGGGTAATTCGCCTAAGGTCATCCACTGACAAACTCTGGGCCGCCCTCGGACGGCTGCAACGGATTTGATTGATGGGTCATCCGGCCGTACATGCTGGATCTGCCTCGGAGTGGGCGGCCTCCGAGCCCGCCGCCACTTCCGGAAATTCTAAATTCGAAGATCGGATCATGTCTTAGACTGAACTTGCCGACACCCCCATTAAGCCGGCAATGGCGCAGTGTCGCTACCTACCATTACCGGTACGTCAAAGTCGCTGATAACATCGAGTTATCCCCTTCAACGATCGCCTGTACGCCATGACCAGGCAACGTCAATGGATTTTGCAAGCACGGGAATCCCTCCCGAACGACAGATTGCGCAGTATAAGTAGGAACCAGTTCGAACGCCTCGACAAAACATGGTTCACAGGAAGATATGGCTTCAAGGATAACTTTGCAGCAGCAGAAGCGGATCGCCGACGCAACAAGCTGAAGGACAAGATCTTGGCTGGGGTTAGGAATTTCGACATCGAGCAATATCGTAAGAGCGACGAAGAGATCCAAAAGATCCTCAACACTAGAGTCCGAGCATACTATGAGGCCCAAAACCAGAAACTGAATGATTGGGCAGAAGTTGATAGCCTAGTGTGGTCATTGGCCGATGACATCATTGACAGCACAAATCCGGACGCAGACCACGACGGCATTGTCAACAGTGATACCCCGTTATACTCTACGGACCATAATCTGGAGGCTTTTTTGCCCGGCGACGAGCGCACTAAACGTTACAGCAACGCCCGCGTCGCACGACGGGCTTTAAGAGTACTCCATACGCAGCTGTGCTTCAATGTTGCTGCGCTGACGCATCAGTTGATAGGTCAATGTGTTTGCCAATGTTCTGCTCGTTGTAGCGAAGGCCATTGCTGTCACATCCACGCGATCGCTATCGCTCATTGCTTCTTTGACGGATTCAGCCTTGGATTTGTTGTGCACCATGATCGTCTGGGTAACAAGCCGCCTGGCCAATCAAAGAATGAAGACCTTGGACCTGACATTCCCCGTGGGTCGGCGCCGGCTGGAACCTCTTGGCATCCTGGTATTCTCCATCCTCATGATAGTATCGTTCCTACAAATCCTACAGGAGTCGGTCAAAAGACTTTTGACACCACAGGACCGCAGTGTTCTTGCGTTGCCATGGGTTGCAATCTGGTCAATGGCAGGAAACGCAACCGTCAAAGGCATCATCGGAATCTTCTACTCACGTGTGAAAAATTCGCAGGTGGAGACTTTGGTCCAAGGTAAATGCCGATTCAAGCTTTCCCGTCTGTATACTGATTGTGGTCACAGATTGCAAGACGGATGTGTACTTCAACACGGCATCTCTCATCTTCCCTTTGATCGGATCCAGGTTCGGTATGTGGTATCTCGACCCCACAGGAGCAGCGGCCTTGTCGCTTTACGCCGTGTACGACTGGACGAACACAGCTTTCTCCACCATTCTGCGCTTGACTGGAGCTGCGGTCTCGCCCCAGATGGCTAAAAAGTTGATGTATCTTGCGTGGCGGTTCTCACCGGTAGTCGATGCTTACAAATCGCTGACGGCTTATCATGTTGGAGACGGCATTGTCGTGGAAGTCGAAATTGCCCTAGACGAAAGTACTTCACTTGCCGAGGCGCATGATATCTCACAGACCATGCAGTACTGCTTCGAAGGTAGCCATCGAGACCCTTTTCCTTTTTTTTTTTTCTTTTTCAATGAGGGCTTTCTCTGACTTGCTTACGCAGGATTAGCCGAAGTCGATCGAAGCTATGTGACCGTCGACTACAGTTCACTCGGGCTTCGAGGACACGCTTTTGGTTCGGGATAGGCCCTGAAGAATCTGTTTTGGCGGCTTCAGCCTTGAGAATGTCGCAGTCTGGCCAATAGGCTGGGTTTCCATCTAAATAAAAGAATGAAAGAAAATAAACAAATGCCCACTATATCGCCGTTTATGCCTTATTATAATTTGAAGCAACATTGGGTGTCACAAAATGGGCTTATATGCCTACCATGCACCCGTCCTTTGGACTAATCTTAAACCAAGGCGTAAGCATGAAGACGGCAATTTTAACAATAGAAATCTAGTATTTGGTATCCATAATTTTCTCAGGACAACAACAACGAGCAGGGGTTTTTGGACCCTTTTGCCGAGCAGGTTGCCAAGGGTTTAGGGTTAGTGTTAGGCACTTAGAATGGGGCGCAGAGTAGGAGCATGCGTTTACGATGTGAGATCAGCTTTTACGCAAGCATCAATTCTAAATTAAGGCACTGTGAAAAAAGGCGGAACTTCACGTGGGAACGGACGCCTTGTAGCTCGCAACCGCGCTCGAACGGCCAATACTGTACAGGTTGATCTTTGTTCCACAGCGCAACTGTTGCTCTCGCCAGGCAGCCGCTGGCTTCGGAAAAGACCTTGTCAAGGCATATGAATGAGTGATGTCCTCTTCCTCGGATCGACTTTTGAGCAAGGCGCACGAAAGACGCGGCATTACCCGCCGAGATCCAGCAGGCCTCGGGGTACCTTTCCACTGCTTGCTGAAAATATACAGGACTTCTCATGTAACGGGCAACGAAGTTGTGGTCGAAGATGGTGCATGATGCCTCTGCAAAGGCGTTGTCAAAGGCTGAGTAGAAGTTCTTGAAGAAGTCTCGCTTGGTGACACTGGCAAGGCCTTGAGACAGCCTAGAATGAGCATCTAGCGACTGACTGTGGTATGTAGCCAAAGGTCCAAACAGGCCGACGTCTAATGGCTGTAACCTGTGTGTTGAATGAGGGGGAAAGACTGCCACTAGTATTCTGTTATTGCGGCACCATTCTAAGAAGCTTAGCGTACAGTGAGAGCCATGGCCGTCGAGGACAAGAAGTCTCCAGTCTCTCCCAGCCTTGCCGATAGTCTGCTTGTGGAACAGACTCTGCAACCAGCTCAGACCAAGCTTGTCACTCGTCCATCCGTTGGGTGAGCTTGCAAACCAACACGGATGCTCCTGTGGATCATAGTCTTGGAGCCATGAGTCTTGAAGATTACCGCTGACCGCCCTGTAGATCAGAGCTGGTGGTAGTGAGCTTCCATCCGCACAGATTGTTGCAATGAGTGTGATCCACTCTCTAGAACCGTCCCGCCCTGTGCCTAAGAGCTTCTGCTGCTGCATCAGAACTTTGGGAAAGACCCTCTTGACTTTCTGAAAGTGGCCAATGAGGAAGCCTTTCTCATCCATGTTGTAGCAGTTCTGAGGCTGTATGCTGTACTGCTCAGTCTTCTGCCTCAGAATGGAGAGGTATTGTCGATATGAAGCCGCAGAGTCGGCCTTGTGCCTCGCGAGGTCGATGGTGTTGAGATATCTGCAATCCAAAACATCCTTATATCTGGCTTTGAAGCCTGCCAACCAGTTCTTGTTGGGCTGTTGACAACACAGTTCTTTGGCCCAAGTGGCCACTATTGCTGGTGTAGGTGGCAAACACCAGTCACACAATCTCTGTATATGATTGACAAGTACTATTTTTTGGTTGGTGGTTAGCAGCTGCTTCGTCTCGTTGGCCTTAGCAATAGAGCCTCTCTTTCCGCGGAAGTGCTTGCTGAGGGTGGACCTCTCGATTTTGAACTTTCTAGCTGCTTCTGAGATATTTGGCTCATCAGAGCTTTTCAAAGATGCAACCGCCTCATCGATCGGTGCCATGCCGGTCAAGGAGTCGCGTGCTAAAGTGGTGTTGTTCATGAAAGCGGGGGTGTGCCCGACGGCTGGATGTGCCCCACTGCTTGTCGGGTGCTTTCCCACAAAGCTCCAGTGAATCATTGGACGCGAAGCACGGGATATACTGGCAGGCATGCGGAAGCCTACCACAGCCTCCTGCATACAGCCTATAACATGTATATCTCACAGAATAATTCCTTGTTCCTTGCCAGTGTCCTCACCCTCCGGCTTTGAGTCCATGGGCCGACGCAAACTTCTCAGCTCACACGATAGTCGGCTTCAGCAAGATCGACGGAGGGCGGGGCACGCGTCCGAAATGACACTTTGAAAGAGCAGACATTTCGTCTCCGATTGAATTAGCGATGGTTCCATGATCCCGCGCGTATATGTATACGACGCACGTGACCCTTGCCAATGCGCCTGCTACTGCTGTGAGCAGAAGTCACACGCGCCCTGGACCGCGCCAACCTCTATCAGGCCGAAAGCCGCTTCGCTATCTTGCCGAACCCAGCCACACCTGCTTACGTCATGCGTGCATATCGAGGCGGTGGACGATCAGCTGTGTTCGTGCACAAGCCGATGCGATCTCCAAAAGAGGTATGGCGGCGAGAACTTAGGTTCTGCTCCACTCTGGCGGCTCGTGTAGCCTATGATCGTGCACTTGATCGATTCGACATAGCCGAACCACGTGATGCCTCCACTTGCGCCTATATTGTCCCTCGAGAACTCTTAGGCCCGTGAGTGTGAACACGATATAGCACTTGTCCTTCATTTGCACTTACTCATCGATTCATCGTCCATGGACAGCCCCACACATGCTGTTCTACTCTTGGATCAGAATAAGGAACGTCGAGCCATTGTTGAATCGCAACACAGTAATGATGGGATTTTCCGCAATATTCCCGCCCAGTGCCAGGTTACGGATATCAGTCTGGAGGAAGCCCTTGATGCTTTGATCCGTGTTCTGGCTTTCTTAGAAGACGAGCCATGGGGTCTGAGCTGTCTGTCAAAAGAGGAAACAAATGTTCTTCGGCGGATCGAAGCTCGAATGCGGAAACACATGGAGATCCTCCAAACTGTGCCGGCTCTGATGCTACCAGAACCTGGTGGCACTGATTGAACATCCAGTCTTGTCTCGATGCAGCAGGCTTTTGTCGACGTCCTCCACATCCGCCTGCGCCCGCTGCTCACGGCTTGCGACGACATGCTAGCCTCTACAGCCCCTACCGGACACGATGCGCTTCGAGAGCGAGGCTAGCATACCTTTTCCCATCGAGCATTCATAGCTCCGAGATGGCTAGGTTATCAGAATAATGGTCAACAGCCTGGAATATTGGAGATCGATGGAGCAAGTTCACGACACCATGGCTTAGCAAGAATCTCGATGGCTTTCAAGTTTCCGCTCGATGACACCTTTCTTCGCCCTCGACACAGTCTTGTGCAATATGTGTCGTTCAGCGAGCAGCTATAGCATGGCATTAGAACAGGACTAAATTTGTCAACGCTTCGGTCGGTTTCGCATAGTCCGGGACACGCTCAAATTATCGTGACTTAGACTCAAACATTCATTGTTGACCCTACCCAAGTCAACTCACCAGTTGTGCCATTCTCAGCGCACGCGAGACTTTTGCAACCGACGGAGAAATGACTGACATATGTACTGTTCTGCGTTATGGGTATTTGCGAATGGTTCCGTCTCACAGTGCGCGCAGTGGTAGAGTGATGAAGTATTCTATCGCACACGTGATAATTGCTCCCAATGCATGGGTTCATGGCTAATAGCCACTGTGCATGAGGTAGTCCATATACCTTGCACCACAAACTCGGACTCAGCCGTCGTACCTTGATTGGAAGTGATGGCTGAATGTGGGCAAGTGTCTCGCATGGACGGAAGCCCGCGGAGAGCTGTACGGAGTGTGGATGCTCGTCAGTAGTTGGGGCCGAACAAGCCCCACACTTCCGAGTGATACAGTTCTGAGTTAATTGGTTCTACGCTTTGAGCTCATGGTGAAGCGCAATCTACCATTCGGGATATGCGCGTTTGTGGTCCGGAAACTCACTCCTATAGGATCTGTTGTGATGCGGCGCGTTCCCGCGTTCCCAGGAATCACCAAACTACACCCCTGGTGCACTTAGGGAATGCGTCACTTGAACAAAATCCACCATGAAAGTCGGAGTGGTACGTTCGAAATGCAGCGCTGATATGGAACGCGACACGTTCCTGGGAAGGGGAATGCATCGCCATCTTGGAATGCGCCGCGTATTTTGACGTCCATCTCGATGAAGGTGGCACGCTGGGAATACAACGCTGGTATGTATTGCGACGCGTTCCCATAACGATGGTGACTCCAAGTCTGAACCAGTTATCGACAGCATCGGCCGACAGCGTCCTCAGCAGCCCACGCCGAACGACTTACCAGGCTACGAGCGTCTTGTATGGCGCAATGTGACAAAGCAGAAGTTTCGCATCCCTGAGAACGATCGCTCGCGGCTAGACTCGTGGGTCTGGAACCAGAAGCATGGTTGGAGGGTATGGGATATACCGGGGAGGAATATTGGCTTTGCAAGATATGCCACTGCCGCCGTAGCACGAACAAGCACTGGTTCAAATCCCTCAAGTCAACGACGCGAGCAGGTGACCACATGAAAGCAGAGCATCGGATCAGTGCTGAAGGAGAGATACCGCCATCGCCCGAGCACAAGAAAAAGCGCAAGCTTGATCAGTACCTCAACGGGTATGATGCCGTTACTGCTGTCGATAACACCGCTCTCGCAGGTTTCACCTTGCTTGGTTTTCGAGCGTTGCTCTTGCAGTGGATAGTAGCCGCCAACATCGCTTTTCAAAAGGTGGAGTCCCCTCACCTGCGACAAGTCGTCGGCTATGCCGACCCACGAGCGCGGATGCCCTCGCGGACCTCGATATCGAGGTGGATCGCACAGGCCTATGACCAGCAGCTCGGCGTTGTCACCGAAACACTGGCGTCGGCGATAACGAAAGTCTCTCTGTCGTTCGATATGTGGACGTCCGGGAGCAGCGTCGCGCTGCTCGGCATTGTGGCTCACTTCATCGACATGAGAGGCAAGCCGACGAGCATGCTGCTGAGTCTGCCGAGGCAGCATGGGAGGCACACGGGCACCAACGTAGCGGATATTGTTGCTAGTATCATTGCAGGGTACAGCCTGAGCCACTGTCTGGGCTACTTCATCACGGACAATGCTAGCAACAATGCTACCTGTGCATCGGCACTTGCGGAGGAGTTTCAATTCAGTGCTAAAGGCAAGTGGATCCGTTGCTCAGGTCACATTCTCAACCTCGTTGCTCAATCGGTCCTCTTCGGGAACGATGGAGATGCGCTCGAACTGGAGCTTCTGAGTACGCAGGACGAAGAGTCGCGGCACATGGACCTCTGGCGACGTAGAAGACCATGCGGTAAACTGCATAACATCGTCAAGTACATCAAGAGGTCCCCACAACGGATCGAACAGTTCGAAGATATCCAACGCCGTTTGGTCGCTCCAACGCGCCCGGCCGGTAAAGCTGAGGTGTACAAGCTCGTGGACGACAACGACACGCGATGGAACTCGATGGATGACTGTATCGAGCGAGCACTTTATGTGCAACCTGCCCTCGATGAGTTCATCGAGAAGGAGACTGACAACTGGCACGTGGCTCGCCGCCGCGAGCAGAAAGCGCTACGACCGTCGATCGTCGATGACCATCTCACTATGGACGATTGGGAAGTCCTCAAGGCATACCATGAGATCCTACAACCTATAAAGAAGGCAACAACCATTCTGCAAGGACAAACCGGCGGCCGTTTTGGAGCCATATGGCAAGTCTTGCCCCAGTTTGAGATATTGCTCACTCATCTGGAGGAGCAGCGTCAGCGTCACCTGTCGCATAATAGTCAAGAGTCGGCGGCCCAAGTGTCGCAGCTCCTAAATCGCTGCAACCGCCATGTGCTACGCATCGATCAAAGAACGCAGCATAGATGCCCAAACGGTGGCGAAAGCCCATGTGAAGCAGAAGATGGATCGTTTGGTGAGACCACTTACGTCGCCTCTAAGAAGCATTTTAGCACGAACATCAATGCCGGCTGGTAAAAGCTCAATGAATACTACAAGCGACTCGATGATAATGTGGTGTATGTTGCCGCGGTGGTCCTGCACCCGCGAATGAAGTGGCGTTACTTCAAGACCAAGTGGAGTGACCACGAGGATTGGTTAAACACTTGGAAGGCTGAGCTGGACAAGTTTTGGCGTCACAACTATGAGCATAAGTCAGGCTCAACACCTGCAAACTCAGCCGAGACCGATAGCGACTTCGGTGAAAAGAGGGTAAAACATGCTGCGGACGAGTGGTCTGATGGCGAAGATTCGGGGCTTGATCAGCTTCAGCAGTACCTGAGCGAGCAACCTGATCGTTCGTACAGCTCAGCAGATTCTCCGATCGAGTACTGGTTGGGGAGGCGAAAGATTTGGCCTCAGCTTGCTAAGATGGCGCTTGATATCTATGCCGTACTGTAATGGGGTGTACTCGGGAGCAGAGCGCAAGCGAGGTGACAAGTGTAACAGGTGAGGAATAACCGGGTCGAGTAGCACACTGGTCAAAGTGCGTTGTGAACAGTGACTCCAATTGTGTTACTTAGATTGAGCACGAGGCTCCTATGAACGATGGTAAACGACCTTTCCTATGTTCAAAGGAGACTCGTGAGTATGTGCAATTTGCTCTGTGCCAAGCAGAGCAACAGAGCAGCAGAGCAACAGAGCAGACAGAGCAACCCGCAGGTCACGTGACCTGCTGCACTGCTGCAACCTTAAGCGAACGTCGTCGCCTCCTTGATGACACCTGAGGCAGTCATTACACTTTGTTCCGTGGATCTTTGTGAGCTGGGAAAGTTCCCTAAGATCCCGTCGCGCTAAAATGCCGTACTGCAGATTAGCCCCAAAACTGTGCCACCAAGATGGAGAAGACGTGGGAAGCAATTCAATTTGGCCAGCATAATGGTCTGAACTGGGCAATACGACTTGATAGAGACTGGACCAGCGAAACAAGCCGAAAAACGAAAGCGAGACAGTCACAAGGTAATTTGAAGACTACGCAAGCTTAGATATCTTCTTGAGCCGTAAAGTCCTCCACCTACCGATTTCGCGTTTCGTGGACTCTATCATTTAGTACGACGAGATATGTCCCACCTCAGGTCCATGAACACGGCAATTGATTCGAGATTCTGTGACCAAGTAGCTAGCCTATAGACATCGGTCTCACGTCAGGATGAATCACCAGTGAAGTGTGACTCAGGCAGTGCACTGCAGATGGCACAGATATCAGCTGATATGGAATCATTCACAAGTGGAGCATGGATCCTAGGTACACGTCCTCGTTGTACCACCTGAGATTCAATACGAGACGCTGAGAAGCCTGTGGTAGATGTTGCGAGAAAAGCAGCACTCGATTTGGTCGGACACCGCTTGACGTTACTTGATCTTCCATTGATGCTATGCGCGATCATTCACATTCTGTTCTCATCAACGAATATGTATCCCAAATCTTCCAAAATATTACGCTGTTGCGAAACCAAGTTGACCCACAAAATGGTCTAGCATGTAAAAAACATCTCACAATAACTTCCACTATCCAATCTTACAGCACAATGAAGTTCACAAACACTTACGATGTCGAAACTCCCACTTCTTTACTTCCTTCGCGAAGGAAGAATGGAATGAGGGTCGGGAACCCCGCGTGCCCCTTCCGGACGACGTGCTGTCAACTGTTGACCTGTATATACACTGGATATATTCCGACAGGATCTTTAGTCGGTGGTCGCCGGAAGATGATGAAGACGATGATAAGGGGAGCAGCAGCAACAACGATACCGGAACTTTAATCGCCGCTTTCATTTTTGGTGAAAAGATACAGGACTACGACTTCCAAGATGCTGTCGTCGATGCACTCATACATTCCTTCGTGACTTCTGGTGAGTGGGAAAATTGCTGGTATCCTGGGGCGTACGAAGGAACCCCCGGCTCGCCACTTCGAAGCTTGATAGTGATTTACATATATTTCTCGGGAGCAGCAAGTGGTTAGATGATTCGACGAATTTCGTATTTTTGAACGACCTTGCTAGACTTCCACTGGACAAAAGGGAAACTTCCAACTTCTGGAATCCGATCACGCCATCGGCGTCCAGCTGCAACTACCACCGCCACGGCAAGGGTAACGAATGCTATAGCGTCAAGGGTACCCGTATGACTGATCTACCATTAACAAAAATTGAGGATTACATGATCTTACGAACCCACTTTGCCATAAGAGCTTTGTCTTTCATTCTTAACCGCTTGATAGGGTCCCAACTACACCGTGTGTTGGTGTACACATCTCTCCGTATGATCTGACGGTTCCACTTAATAGCTGCATCCCCCACAGTACGCTTTCGATTCATGTCTGATGGCCCAGCCGAGTCCCGACGACAGGTGAATAGCGTGCGCGGTCACTTTTCCTTTGCACTTGGCCTCCAGAATAGCCACTCGCGAGACCCTAGGGCCTTGTGCCGACAGTGCCGCCCATGACCTGCGAGAGCTTGATCTGCTCACTAGTCTCCTTCGTACTTGCAGGGAGGATGGAGCAGTCGATAGGACGGTAGGACGGGCAAATTCGTCTACGGCCCACGCGAGAGTTGGAAGCCGGATCTGAAGGTCGTCAGAGCTTCCATCCGTTTCCTTTTCCAGACTGGCAGACTTGGCCAAAATTGTCAAAAAGTCCTGTTGCTGCGGCGCGCCCGCTAGCGAAAACTGCGGAGCGCGACGAGACGATAACAACTTCAGTTGTCATGACTGCTTAGTATATCCACTTACCCCGTCTATACTGGAGAAAACCCGGTAGGTAGCAACGGCGGCTTGTCAATCAAACCTGATGCTGAAAGCGGTGGATACGGGTTTCACCTTTGTAGCACTACACGGCTCAGACGCCTGCTGGAGAGACCAGCTGCATTATCAAAGAGCCTTCAAGTTACAGTACGGTGTGTCAGCATGCTGAAATATGCGGCCACAGGTGCCCGTCTCAGAGCGGGAAAAGGCAACGCGTTTCGAGCGCGCATCAAGAAGTCTGACGCGAAGGGGCGCGTCCCCGGAGTGTTTGCAAGCGCACAGCCACATGGCAT
>JALZWQ010000043.1:0-52618 GCA_023621355.1 Cladosporium sphaerospermum
GAGGCGTGGGAAGTTATGGCTGATCTCTTACGGACGGCTTTCGGAACGCCAATGTTTTCGCAACGACCGGATAGAGGTTAAACCGGACCAGCTGCTCCAACACACTCCTTTCCTCTCTCCAGCCACCATCTCCAATTCCCTGGCAGCGTTCGCAGACGGTGGCTCGCTTGCTATGTTCGCTATTTAGACAGGTAGAGGGACCCAATTCGCCTGAACCTTACGTGTCTGCATAAACTCGACCCTAGAGAATATTCTAGGTCGTGTTTTGAAGGGATGGCATCCACTATCAGCGTGTCGGAGAGTCTGACACAAAAGTGCCGAAAAGTCGCCGCTAGGCTGACAGAATTTGTCCTGCAAAGACGGTATAGCACGTCGGACAATATGACTAGAAAAGATATATATGGGACTCGTAGCACTACATAAGGCTCTGAGAAAGTTGTTTCAATGATCTGAGGTCACTGACAGATCAGGTCAGGGAGATTGCCACAACATTCCAGCGCGCATGCGGAGAAAGAGTTGTGCCTGATCAAGGCATTGACGTCTGCAGGAGACGGAGACTCAGGTGCTTGCGGTATTTCGCGTGCAGACCGCCGCATCAATAGATGCTGTGGGCGCCGCGTATCACACCTTCAAGTATGCTGTCGTCGATAACATTGGGATCGAAGATTACTAGCCACGCTGATTTCCCAGATGGTCGATGCTCTACTACTCTGGCACTTGGCTGGACCAGATCCTGGGACCGTAAGTCGCTAAAGATAAGCTAAAATCTTCAGTACATACGCGCGACTGGCGCTGCACCAGGACATGGAGGAGTAGGCGCTGCTGTTTGCTGCGCGGGGACCGTCAAGAGCGTGTCATCGGCTAAAATCGTAGCGGCTGTAAACGACGGCTGGAACGTTGCATCCTGGGGGCTCTCTTGGTTCCCCTTGCGCTTCCGTCGCTGCTTTCTGGCACTTTTCTTGGCATCTCTTTCAGTTCGCTTCGCTCTGGCTTCAACAAGGTCTTCATAACTCATGACTTTCGCCTTTCCGAGGACGAGTGACTTCGTCGAACGACGCACTTTCGCCTCGTCGTTGGTCTTGAGGAGGAATCTGATACGTTCTTGCTGAAGAATGCCCCTGGCGATAGACGTTTGGGCGCCTTTGGTGAGCTTCTGGAGGTGTCGCTGAATGCTCCGCTTTCCAGCGTCCTCCAAAGTGTGTGCATCCTTCTCTAGAATGAAGTCACGCATTGCGAGGAAAGCTTCTGCTGTTACGGGTGTTACGGGGGTGACAGGAGCTGCAGATATCCTTAGGTTTCCATCTTGACGGGGGCCGGAGCTTAAAGTCAGTTCTCCACCGACTTCATGTGCCGGCGTTTCGGCCGGAGGCTTCACCAAGTCCTTCAATACTCGTTGGGGGTTCAATGGGTACAGCCCGCCTTTGCTCCAGCCTGCGAGGATGTTCTTCTTCGTAAACGCTGTCTTTCTTGCGGAGCTGTACAAGTACGTGAAGTGTTCCTTTCCGATGGAAGATGGAAACCACAGCATTCCGTTCGAGATCATGCCGATCTCGCTGAGCAAGGAATACGTCTGCTTCGTCAATGCGAAGAGCAGCTCGCCAATGACTTGAAAGCTCCAGGATATGCGTCAGCGATTTGTTGATCTCGTTGGCCAGATGACCTAGTGACCCGCTCGAGAGCTGATACAAAGGCAATTCAGCTATTTCCGCTATCGCCTCGGCAGTGAGGGGTTTTCCCAAGCCTGGACGGCCGTAGAGGAGTCCAACAAGTCCCTTGCCTTTACCTTTCACGTAATCGTCGAATGTTGATGATCTCGTTCCCCAAGACTGGATCAGACCCTTGAGCAAGGTTTTCAATGCCGATTCCATGACCAGTGAATCAAAAATCGCGTGATTCCACTCCACGTCCCTGAGGTTTGATACTGCGAAAATGCCTGCGTGAGAGAGACAGCAGGTTACTACGTTATTCGAAACATGGAGTCATAAGTTGGCAAGCACATACCCCACATAGCGTCAACGAAACAATATGCATAAGCTCGTCCAGAGAAGACGACCTTCAAATGATCAAGTACGTCGTTTCGATTTTGCTGGGATGTGGCAAATTTGCCCTCGGAAAGCCCAATAGCCCATCCGTCGTCATCGTCGTCATCATCTGAAGAATCGCGATCTCCTTGTGTGGGTGCTCCTTCTTTGTCTCCATCAGATGGTAGGTAGTCTCGTGCTGCCCACAGCTAATGCACAATCAGTCCATGGCATTGCAAAAATTGTCGCGGTACATACCATTGCATTCTCGTCATATGGGGCCTTAGATGCGAGAATACTTTTGGTGAATCGGTGTACGCGCGGCAACAGATGATCCGGACTGACTTCATTGAGTTTACTAGAATCGACCATGACGCGTCCGTGAAACTAGACTTGCTTCAGAATGGTTCTCAGACCTCAATCGGAAAAACTCACGTTAAACCTGGCCAGACTCCCATTTCGTGTCTCGATACAGCCGAATCCTGTTTGCTCTTATAGCTTGAAGCCGGTATTGTGGAGATTGAGCTGCTTTTCTGCACGTGTACAAAGCGTACGCCAGATATCCAGTCGGTTAGCTAGCAAGTGAAAGGGTGCATAAGGAAGATCCTTGAGCTTGACATTGCCACGAAATTCGGGGATGGTCAAAGAATCCCTCACAAATCCAAGATCGTATCCATTGGAATCTGCATGTCTTGGGTGTATCACCAGTGACTGGCCATTCTGTTCGCGACGGAGTGAATACGTCGAAAAGGCACGAAACTCCTGAAGAATTTCCAGGTATCGATAACAGATAAGCACAGAATGACTTTGACGATGGATCGTGGATCTCTATTGATACCCCACACGACTGGGCGATGCAGGCCCTTTCTATTCAGAGCCAGACGATGCATCCATTGTGGGAGGAGGCATGGGCCATCTTACTGCTCCTTCCAATCCCAACTCTTATTCGAGCCTGGTTCACCATCTCGCTCAGACTTCTCCTCGAATCTAGTGGCTGTGACAAACTTTCCCAACAGAGTTCTGTCTCGATCGAAGAGCTGGTGTAATAGAGAGCGGAAGAGTTCCAAGCTGCGAGACTGCAGTAGCTCACCCCGCCGGTGGAAGAAAAAGGATACAACAGTTGTCGGCTGGTCCCAACACGGGCCTTCGGTGATGTCGTTTAGCATCGATTCCATGATAGTGGATCCGCCAGTTCCAGGCCCTCCAGTTTAAAGGAATAATCCTCCTTCTTTAGTCCAACTTAAGTATTGTTCGTGCGAGTGGATCCAGCTGAAGGTGTTTCTCGTTTTGTTCCTAAGGTTTTGGTGTCTGGGATGATGGGGGAAAGCGAGGGATTGGAGACACTGTTCTGCATCAACGTACCTCGGGGCGTGTTCGTTATAAAGATTAACTGCAAAACAATCAGGCACTCGTCTTCGTGAACGATCAGTGCGGGCCAGTCATATCGTGATAGCGGAGCTTGGATTATGTGAGCATGGCATGATTGCGCATTGAAACAAACATTATTGGCAAACGACGTCTCGATAATGGAAGGAACACAGCCGCCCTATTGCTCCACTCGGAAAAGTCCAGAATGCCTCCTTATTCCCCTATCTTGAGATACAACAATTCACAAGGGGACTGCGAAACTCATGTCTCGTACCTGGAACGTAGATAGGATCGATTTGAGTGGAGCCTGCGCTCCCGGCATCCTGTGGTCCGGACCCATTGTTTTGCTGGTCTTTTCCAAATCTGAAGCACGACTGCACGTCTTGGAGCCTGATAAGCACGTCTCTGAGAGCTTTGGTGGTGTCCTTCGCAGACGAGGCAGCGATATAGTTTTTCTGCGAGCTTCGGAGTTGCTTGAGGATATTATGTGTAAGCAGCACCACCTAATGCCTCTTGTTTGTCCCCCTCATGCGTTTCATACGTCGTTCGTAGACACCAACGTCATCGTCAACAATGACTTTGTTCAAAATTTCCTGTAGCTTCACGCCATCCCTCGTACAACTCTGCAGCGATGCATTCGCCCCATCATGATTTAGAGGGCTAAAGCCATGGCATCTACTATGGAGGCAGTGATGGGCGCCGCGTGGCTGGATTCCGGCAAGGATTGGTCGATCACTCGAGCGATTGCTACAAGCCTCTACAGCAAAGAATGATCAATGACAACGTAAAAGATGAACATCCCTATAACGTGGAAATGAATATTTCCGTTCTGGATGCGGCAACCACACGTAGAAGCTCCATATGTAGTGAGCTATAATCGAGAGGCTAAAGCCGGTGAAGCGCTGTCGCATGAGATTACAGGAAGCCTATCGGAACAGTACGACAGGTAGTTTGCCTCTTGATCGATACATGAGCAGTATCAGATGCTCACAGTGGTGCAACAGAAGAGTTTACGCCAATTAGAATGTGTAATTTAAATTAGCATGCCTCGATGGGTACTGTAGGAGTAATTGGGGGTATCCAACAACCACATCTTCCAACATGTTTCCAACCGGAGAGAAGTGGAAATCAGGCGTGAAATAGACTCCCAGACACCCGTTGCGGGCGGACAGACAGCGCATCGCGACTACCAAGCGAATCAGGCTGAAAATAGTTGACATCTTTGTCAGCATGCTAGTATCCTCTTGTAGGCTTCACGGGCATGAAATCTTGGCAGCATGTTCCATGACTACATTCCTGCGTTACGCATGTATCAAACTCCGCAATGATCTCATTCTGTTGAACTGTCACTGATGCAAGACTGCTGTTAACTAATCTTTCGCTTGGTAGTTTGCATACTACTTGGCCTCATCCATAAATAGTGGCTTAACTAAAATCATGATGGTCTGGAATAGCTTTCACAGCCAAAAATCTCTAAGAAGTACAGAGGGAGTGTTCACATGAAGCACGGCATTTGATCTTATTCTTGCTCATTGTCGAGCTCATCTTCCACTGCACATGTCGCTTAGTCGTCGCAGAACAGACTACCAACGTCATCAGAATCCTCGGAATATGGCTCCTCAAAACACGCCTTCCCTGTTCCCACGACGTGTTCGCTGCACAGAGGCGTACACCTGCGACTCTGTTCCGAGCACGGACAAGTCTCCTCACAGGCGCCACATTGACAACCCAAATCTCGCAGGTCTTGGATGGCTCGGGAAATTTCGTCGCTGCTGCCGTGCAGTGTCTTAGCGTCTTGGGTGGCCAGGTAGCTCTCCAGCTGGCTCAAGACCTCTGCAAGCTGATACGGCAGGGCTTCGTTAGTCGCGCTCTGATTTTTCCCGATCCAGTGGAGCGTTCGCAACAGAGGTAGCAACGTCTCATCATCCCAAACCATCCCACCGTCCATCAAACTCGTCTCTAGGGTCAGTACTGCGTGTATGACCCGAGCGCCAGGTGGCATGAAGAAAACATCACCCGGACGGAGGATGATCGCCCGTGACTTTGTGCCTGGGTTCCAGCTAGCTCCCTCTCTGCCAAACGCCGCCCAGTCTTCATCTTGCATAAGGTATTGCGGGACAATCATCCAAAGCTTCGTCCCAAATAGGTTGCGCAGCCATGTCCCGCCCAAAGCGTCCATGTGTGCCCCGGAAAATGCGCCTCGAAGCCCGAGAATCTCGAATGACCGAGAATTGTCGACATCAAACGGCGTCGAGAAGGTCCTTTTCCCCGTCTGCTTGGAATACATCGCCTTTGCTCGCCTTACAATGCGATCCAGTAGCCGAAATCTCGACAATCGAGTAAGACCGGGCTTGATGGCGTTTGTCAGACTGTCGAGGTCAAGAAAATTTGGAGCATTGGGTAAAACAGTATTGGGCGGTGTTCGGATAAGTTGAGCTGCTTCTGAAATTGGTAGAGCTTGAGGCTCTGACTGGTGATGACGGACGTTAATTTCCATTCCGGCAAACGTCCGTTCAAGAAGTTCGGCGTAGCTGCTTGCAGAGAATTCGCCCGCGTCGGCAAAGACCTCTTCGATGAGCAAAGGAGTCTCGAAGACCTTCCCTTCGCTTACTTGTCGTTTAAAATCGTCCCAGGTTAGCTTGAGCACGTCGTACTTTCCAGCGCTCGCAAACATTGTTGCTCCAGAATCTGCCACCGTGCATATCGACGCGTATCGGACAGGGTTCAACCATTGCTTCAAGACTGAATGTGGTGCCTGTGCTTCGGTGGAATGTGCCACTTCGGCCCAATGCTGCAATCTTCCCTTTTGCGTGTCAGACAGACCAGTTGGAAAAACAGCAATTCCGGCCACAGTTTCATCATGCAGATCGGAACTCGCGCTAGTTGATAGGTGAAGGTTGTCCTCATTGGAAGGTAGTGATGAAGCGTCTGTGACTGCAAGGACGATCTCTGCATCATTGCGCACATTGCTAGTCATCGGCTGGGCTTCTCTCTCAGATAAAACCTGATGAGGGTGAGGAGAGCCTGTCTGTCGGTGGTTGTTGGTCGTGACGCAAGGGAGATCGCTCGTCGCGGATTGCATGACTGATACTGCAGCATCACATGCAGCTGGTTTTGGCGAGCTCCGAAGTTCATTTTGTTCACTCAAGGTCGTTCCCGATGCCGCTGCTTTAGCATTCTCAACGTTTGATCGATTGGAGACAGCAGTTCCCGAAAGGCTTTCTCCACAATTACTTGCTTCGGACGGTAATCGGCTTGGTCTACTGGAATCTGGCTGCTCTTCGGCGCCAGATTCCGACGTAGACGCTTGAACCTCAGAAATCACTGTGGACTCCTCGGTCTGTTCATCAGGGGTGGGGCTCTGGGATTGTTCACGAGACACGGAGGAAGGCAGCAGATCTTGAATTGCTGAGTCGGTTTCTGATTCGTCGCCACTGGCCTGTCCAGAGTCGTAGTCGGGTGTGGCACCGCACGATGGGCGATCCTTCTGAGCTGGGAGGTTTGGGAACGACGGCCGGCAAGCAGTCACCCGCTGCGCTTTGGCACGCAGCGGCGATATATCGTCGCTGGCGCGTTTCTTCGAGCGAACGGTGCCTGTAACTTGTTCGACGTCTGACGGGCACAACATGCCAAACTTGTCTTTTTGAACTAGGAACTGGTGATAGTGATGGGGTTTCAGGCTGCGCAGGGCCTGGCCCCTGATCATTATTCGGCCGTCAGCGCTGCTGGACCATTCGTCTACGCGTGAGAGCTCTGTTTCGTCGTTCACACACTGCGCCAAAAGCGGGCGTCCGTGCCTTGAGTCAGATTCATTCTCGTTGGTTGCGAAACTACTCAGGACGTCCAGATCTTGCAGGGTAAGTGGCGAGGGCTCTCGCGGTCCGCGTGCTGTGTATCCAATCTGAGGAGTTCGAGCATTAGACAAGGAATGTTCATGTCTTCGAATCATGACGATATTAGCGATATTCGAAAAGGTTGCCCAGTCTGGGTATGACAGCGCGCATCGGCGCAGATGTTGCAGGTACCTGGTATCCTTCAACTCCCAACCGTAATGGTGCGTCACTTCAGAGCCCCATATGACTGTCAATGAAGCCAGTGCCCGAAGCTTGCGGGTTGCACTGCGATCTGGCAAGTTTTGGGCCTCAGGCGCAATGTCAAAGAAGCCCTGCCAGAGTTCAGGGTCGACGTCAATTTTCCTCGATTTCACGACATCACGGATAGCCGACACACACGTGCGCACATATTCTTGTTGATTCAGAATCAAGTGTCGAAATTCGTTCAATATCAGCTCCGCTGGGCGCTTCGAGGTCGCGAGTGTGCGTTGAAGATGGTCCAGCAATGTGTACACCACATTTTCCGACTGTCGAGCGATGTCCCGGCGGTTTGACTGCAGCGTCGCCGTCGACATCATGTAAGCTGCGTTGAAAGCTGCAATGAGGCAGTTGGTGATATTGAAGAATTCCACGCCCCGAGGTGCAGAATGTGTCACCCAAGGTCCAAGGGGACAAGCGTCGCGGCGCCTGGGCTTATGTGTTCTAAGAGCAGGCTGGCCCAAGCGTCGGAACGGCTGGGAGTAGATGTGCAAGCTGCTGCATGGGTAGCTGCAAGATAGTATCGCCTCGCTGCATGAGATCCCTTTGAGCGATGCAGAGACAAGTGCGTGAGGCCCCAGACAAGCGTGTATGTGTTTGCAAACTGAAAAACTTTCGGAGACTTTCAACGTAAACCACCTCAATGGAAGTCCAGAGCTCATTCAGGGGTCGTAGAAGCGCTTTCGCGAGTGATAACACTCCTCTATTGCAATCCTCGTAGGTTGTTGCGCGAAGCCCGGCAAGACACCTTCGTGCTCATGTCTGTTTCACCAAAAGGGGAAGAAAGGAAGAGCCACGCAGCGCTTGGGCCTTGCTGCACCGGGAGCAAGGAGGCCCGAGCGCCAGCGCACATTCTGATTGGATGAGACTCCTGCCAGCTCATGATGCGTGCAACATCCCCACACATGCGTCTAGTCGCCAAAGTCGATCAGACAGTCGTCGGGACTGACTGCACATTCAACGCCGGGCGCACCAATTATCACACTGACAAGCACTTTTTTTGGGTCACTACTAGGATACAGACTACGCCGCTCTGGTAGCGGTGATCCTCAAGACACTTGCCTGTGCTTGAATACCAACTTCAAACCTGGAAAATCCGGCAGCTCAAGCCTTGGCCGGAAAAATGCACCGAAAACAAATTCTGTATCGGATGTGAATGAAGACCGAAAGATGGCTAAGTATGTTGCTATTGATCTGTTCACGGAAATTCCCAGCCTTGATGTCCAATAGAGTAACCAAAACTTTCCAAAAAGTCCGGTGAAAACCTCGTGGCCATTTCTGCGACCTTCATCTCGTCAAGGGCGGTATTGCCAGAACCCGTGCTCACGGCCAAGCCTTGTGCCATGCCCAGGCCCCACTCTCTACGGATGCGATAGTAGACACTGGTCAAGCCATCCTTTGTGCGCAGATCGAAAGTGTTTGCAAACTGATCCTCAATATCTTTCCAGACCAAGCGTTTGACGATGCGGCAGTACATGATGAAGAACTTCTGTCCTTGGGTGTACGATGGCCGCGGAGCTCGCGTTGTCTTCGGCGGCGCTTTGGATTGTAGCTCGACAGTAGACCTCAGTGACTCGTCAGGCTTACTTCTTTCTAAACTTGGGTGACTCTCCTTAGACGTGAGAATAAGCCGTTTGCTGAAGCCTGGGCTCTCCAGAACATCAATGGGGCTTGCTCTATGCCTGCTCGAAGAAACTTGCTTTTGGTCGTGGCGCTCGTTGGTGCTTGATAGAGTCTCAAAGCTGGAGCCTGTAGAGGGCGCGTTGCGGCAATCTGCTCGGGACCAAGCCATCTTGCCATCGCTCAGGTAGGGCAGGAACATCGATGTCCCTTGTTCCCGCTGGTTGGCTGTCTCATTGGACTGTGGAGGTGTTGCTGGCTCGTTCGATGACCTGTGAGCCGTCTGATCGCTGATATAGTTGGATAAAATGGCGCAGTTCGGTTGGTTAGTCGTACCGACAAGGAACTCGATATCCATCTTGGAGCGCTGCCGTTGATAGTCTGAGGGCTCTGTCACATCCATGCTGAGTGGCGAGATGTCTCGGAATGCCCAAGATGACGTTTTGAGCAGCCAATTCTCTTTTTGTTAGCTCAATGATACGCCAGAACGATAGCCATGGGGAGGCAAGTGTGGTTGCTCATGAAAGGCATACCCCTTCAAATGACCGGACTTGCTGTTCTATGGGTCATCTGGGCCTGGTTGTGACCTCAGGAACGCCTCGCAGCCCATATGGTTGGCACCTGTCGTGCTACCATGTCCTCGATATGCTTTCTATTTGGTCGATCGAGATGTCGAGTGGATGCACGACAGACTGCCGTACATCCCGTCAGCGCTTGGACTTCTGTATTCTCCCGCGGTTATGTGCTCGTTTAGATGTTCTAGGACACACCGCTTGACTCGGCCCAAAAGCAGAGGTCGTCGCAGCCTACCATATGCATGCAGGCGTTGCATGTTGCACCACAGGAAATTGGCGAACCCTCGCTTCGTCGTTTGCTAAGGGATAAGAATTCCGTGGTTCTTGTCACGTTGTGGACATGTCCTGGAAACCACGAGGTCATTCTTTCAGACTCTATATCAATATCAGAATGCATTCCATGGTCGCCTGATGATGACGCAACTGCCATTCTTCATTTTTCCCCCTCTGTTTTCGGGATTTTAGCGATGTGGGATAGCTCTCTTCGCCTGGCGAGTTGTGTCGTTGGCCCAACATTGACTACCGGTTGTCATTGTCTTATTTCAGATATCAACGCATGGTATGTCGATTAGGCGCGTCATGATGAGATACACAGCATGCATCCCTCTGCAAGCCGCGAGCGACGGTTGGGGGCCGGTGCGGCGCACAGGTCCTTACCATGGAGCAGCCGAGCTGTCCTCCCCGCATTCTGGCGCGACGAGACGTTCCACTACATAACATTGTTGGTGCCCTTGTTGTCCGAGAACGTGGGGTTGCGGCGTGCCCAACAGACGGCAAGCTAGTGTCTTTGGGCGCTTTTGTTAAACATTGGATCCCATTGTGTACATCCATATCAAAATTCAAATCACATCTGGGCATTCAGTCTTGACTTCGTTATCCCTGACACCTTGTTTCGCAAAACCGTTTGCACCACTTTACGATGATGGACGCTGGCCTAAAAAACCCATTGAGTCCGGACGATGTCGTCCTTCGCCGGTCTTCGGCCGGCGATTCTTCGTTCCTTGCCTTGTGAGCTTGGCTCGAGAACAAAAGAGCTGCTCCTCCTCTCTTGCCGCCGCAATCTGCGCCTGCGTTACCATGACACCATGTGACAAAGGGTGTTCTTTGGCCTTTGATCGATGTAATCCCTCCTGAGGAAAATGCTGGGATGGAATCCCTTGACTACCACAAAAGGGTGACAGTCTTCTCCTTTGCCGAGAGACTTATGTTTGGTCGTCCCTGCTTCCTTCAGCGAAGAAGAAAACAGCCTGATTCCTTTGACAGCAGACCGGACCG
Organism: Cladosporium sphaerospermum; assembly: GCA_023621355.1. Classification (NCBI taxonomy): domain Eukaryota; kingdom Fungi; phylum Ascomycota; class Dothideomycetes; order Cladosporiales; family Cladosporiaceae; genus Cladosporium; species Cladosporium sphaerospermum. The sequence goes on from JALZWQ010000043.1 coordinate 10,951, forward strand.
CCACGCACGTTAATACCAACACCACTTTGGGCTCGATAAGTCTGATAATTTCTAGGTACAACTCCTGCGCCTCCTTCAAGTCTTGATCCGTGAAGTTGCTTTTCTCTTGGAGCGAAGGAGGGCAAAGCATGTTGACATCAACTAGGGGAATGTCTCGTAACGCGAAATTTCCATGTGATTCTACTTGGATGATGTGTTCAACTTCCTGCAAGGTTGGGCTGCCGACTTGAAATTCATCTTGTTCGTTCCTGTCTTTGGTCTTGCCGAGCATCACGTCGTGCGATACTTCAGCGGCGATGTTGCATGGCTCTTGCATCAAGATAACCAGCTGCAGGTTCCCAGAGACAAGCTGAAATTCGTTTGATAGAGACTGGCTTCCGATGTCTTTTCTGCGGCTGTACTGCTGGAGCAAATCCCATATCGCTGCTTGTCTGTTGGTATCGGAAGTCGTTCTCATTATGGCCAGGAAAAAGTTGCAGTTGACTGAATAATGGGAGGTTGGACGTAGCGCGTACGCCAGTGGAAGAATCCCGGATTTGCACGTATCCGGTAGAGTACTTAGAAGATTTTTGTCCGAACGACAGCATCGATAAGCTCTACTACACTGATAGAGAAGAACAACGTCATGGGAAATGGCGATGACGAAATTTTTTCTCGATCCGTGGTTTCATTTGTCTTAGAAAACAATAAAAGGTCTGTTATGACCTTTTGACGATGATACCAGCGAATGAGAAATCTCAGTCGGTCGTTTTGGATTGGAATATGAGCGATTGCGGTTCGTTTGTGCCTCGCGCTCTGTCAAGCATCGGGTTTAACGCAAGGTTTGGAGGTAATTGTTGGGAACGTGGAACTATTGTACAGACGATCCCACACTGATGCAAGCTTTTCAGAGGCCCAAAGAACCATGTACGTTCCCCTGGGAATCGGAAGACATGTCTCGAGAGCAACACAAGATTGCCTTGTTCCAATCAACGAGGGGGTTATCGTTCTGTCCGTGGAAACCTTTTGTGATTTTGGGGCGTCGATGCACGTCGATCTTCCAAAGTATCTTATGGTGTCACTGGTGCGTACCTTGGCGTATCGCGAAAGAGCCTTGGTTTACAAGGTTTCATGACCATCTATGAACGTGAGACACAAGAAATTTGGGAATCATAAACCTACAATGCGCGATTTCAACTCATCCGATTCATCCTATCAAGCCCTATCTCACGGGTCTTCGTGGCTCTTGCCTGCTATTTTCACATAAAGTACTTCCGAAAGATCTGAGCCGGGCAAGAAAAACATGCAAGATAAATATCGGTCTTGACAACGTCTCGAGTTTGTCCAAATACTCAAAGCGATAGGCTCATCCAATCACACGACTCCTGGGAAAACTTCTTTATGATCACATCAAGGACGCATTCCCAGCACTGGTTGGCGAGATTCGCACTTTGGTCACACTGTGCCGCGAGAGTCTCGATGCGCTAGGATCATCTCGACAAACCACGGTTCAACAGCGTCAGTATCTGTCTCGACTCGCCGGCAAGTATCAGCAGATCGTTGCTGACAGTCTACGAGGCAACTACGACCAGACGTGGGACACGGATGATGTCAGAAAGTTGAGAATGCACATCCAACTAGAGAACGAGCGATCTACTAAAAACATGGCAAGAAAAGGCCATACTAGAGCGTTCCGCAACAGTGATGATACCACAGATGAAAGTCACGATTCTTACGATCCTGAGCCTGAAGACGAGGAGTGCATCTATGACTGGATTCGACAACTTTATCGCGAATCTCGTGGTGCTGAACTGCCAGGAACGGTCAATCCCGTTGTTGTTCAAAATCTATTCAGACAGCAAGCCAAGCAGTGGCGTGCCATCTCCCAGTCTTACCTGAGACAAGTCGATCAACTTATTTCGGATTTTAATCAGAAGGTACTGGAAAACGTTTTTCTTGAGGACGACGTGCGTCAGCAGATGCACAATTGGAATCAACGACCTTCATCATCCGCCAGGGATGCTGCCAAGGCCCAACTCGAAAAGCTACTCGCAGATGAACTGTGCGGTATCCTTCAAACTACGAACCACTACTATGCAGATAGTCTCGCCGCGGCTCGCCAGGATCGGGTCATCTCACGCTTGAAGAACATGGGGCTCTCCGACGACAAATACCACAATGCCACGCTGTCTCAAGTCAAAACGGTCAACCATCTCAGCAACGAGGACCGACGTTCATGATATACTCAAGGCATACTATAAAGTGGCGCTCAAAAGGTTTACCGATAGCGTGGTCATTCAAGTCATCGAAAGGTGTTATTTTGGCTCGGAAGTGCCTGTCATGCTGATTACTCCGGAACACATTGGAGAGCTCTCGGATCAAGATCTGGATGAGATTGCACACGAGAGCTATGATACAGCAAGAACAAGGAATGATAGTAGCACTCGGCTGCAAAGGCTCGAACAAGCTCTGGCGATTGCTGAAGTTGAGCGTCAAAGAGACGTTGGGAGACGATGAATCAAGCCGAGGCAGATTAGTCGATTCATACCTTGTTCGGGTTGGCGTTTGACTTTGTCTTTTCAACTCTGTGTATGCTTTTTGTCCAGGCTTTGATTTGAGTCGGGTTTTCCCATACACTTTGCGCGAATGTGGGAGTATATGTCCTGTGATCACGATCTTGTTCCAGCTCTTGCATCTTTTCAGACCAGTCTTCTTTCATGTTGCAGCCTCCATGAACTAAGTCTCCGACTCTTGCCTCCCCCTCTACATGTACTTTGACAATGTTTTCGCTGGAGCAATCATGTTGACTCAAACGAATTAATGGTGCGATGCTACAACCAATAGTCAGAGTTTCGGGGAAGCGTTTCTGTTTTCTGGGCGGGCGTGAATCATGTCTCATTGACCCGAACTAGGATCAGGCGATGTTTTCGAATGACTTATATCTCACGTCACCCAGAATTTAGAACAATGTATCAGAGAGTTCGATCAGGGCGAAATGAGATGGTCAAGTGACAATGAATGTACACCACGTGCCAGGGATGCCGTTTCCAAGTCTGCGAGATATACGCCGAGCGCGATGGCGGCAATGTCAGGCTACTTGCCCGGACTACAAAACCCTTTCAGAAAGGATACTCTAGAAGCGCTGAAAGGAAGCGTTTCCGATGTCCAGGAATTTCTCAGGCTGGCACTTCAAGTACGACAGCTTGATGTGGGCATTTTCGGTTGAGCCGACACAGCGGTTCGCTGCGCTTTGGCGTGCAGAGGCGATGTGTCGTCGCAGCTGCGTTTCTTCAACCGGCCACTTTCCGCGACTACTTCGACTTCCGACGGGCAAGAAATGCCAAACTCGTCCTCTTGAAGTAAAGACCGATGATAGTGCTTGGGATTTAGGCTGCGCGGAGCCTGTGCACCAATCATTACCTTGCCGTCAACGTTACTGTTCCACGCCCTCACGCGTGAGAGCTTGGCTTCATCGTTGTTCGCGGATGATAAAATTTCTCTCTTCAACCCCCCGGAGATGGCTGCGCGGCCCTAACTGATCGGTCTCAGGAAGTAGGAGCAACGCCGCGCTCGGGCCTAGCTGCTCCCGAAGCAAGCAGGCCCGAGCGCCAGCGTCGAGCCCGAGTGGACGAGACTCATTCCACCCCTCAACACACCCACGATCAGTAAGTCGACAAGGCAACCATCGGTACTGATCAAATGCCTCATTTCGAAAAGATGCAGTTTGAGCAGAGTTTCATTGCTCTCTCCACCATGGAGACCACGCTGACCTATTGATCGTGATACTAAAACCACCTGCGTGTGCCTTGTTTCGATACCATCCAAGCGATGCTGACGAGCAAGACACGGGTGGAAACTCAGCTTATACCACCTAGAAGACAACCAAGGGGCGGCTTGATTAAGGATTCGCATCAGCTTACGCTAGTGTTCTAGAGAAATCGGTATTACATCTCCTCATGCACAAGCAGCAGCCAGACATGAGACACGTCTATGACACACGTCTGCAAGACCCAATTATAATACGAAGTAGGTGTGTAGATTGATCAGAGTGCCTTCATATCGACACTTGACGAACATTCAACTACACCCCTCGAATAGGACTTTTTGATAAGGTATAAGATGGCTCACATCAAAGTTAGATCGAGTAGTCCAAGTCTCGCCACAAAGCTAGCGTACGAAGCTACATTCTGATGCGCCAACAACACAGCAAAGACCCAAGATTCTTCATCCAGTAGGGTTTTAAGACCTCCAAGACAAGCTTCTTACACGCTCTCAGCTTCGAGTTCCGATCGACCATGACTTTTTAGCGGGCTCCAAGCAGTAGTCCCTTCGCTTGTGTCGGCCTTGTGTGTCATTGGTGTAGCGAGGAATATCCGCCCAGCCTCGGTCTGAAATAGGCTATGCAATTAATACTGACACTCAGTCTCACCGCTCCAATGGAGGCGTCGATCTGCAGGTGACAGAAAGACCTCGTACAGGCCAAACGAATCTTCTTCTCTGAAAATCGTTCTGCCCGTTTGAGTCCCCCAGCGCTCAAGATTTTCCTTAATCGCTTGCCGAGTCAGCTGGGGAGAGCCGGGGGCTGCGAAGAGATCCCTCAGAGCAGCTGATCCAACCTTGGTTGATGCTAAGGCTCCCATTCGCTGTGCTGCTTTCCCGATGATGATCATAAAGTCTAAAGGATTGGTGATTCCCTTGGGCCGAAATATCTCATGGATCATGAAGGTATCGTACTTGCGGGATGAAGCTGCTAGCTTCAACCACGTGGCTTAGAAGGTTCCTCCAGGCATCGTCAGGGCCTTGATTCCGAATTTCGCAGCGAATTTTGCAGAGATTGTCCGTACAATGATGAGCAAAACAAGGGAAGTGGCAAATGGATCTACCTTTGAGCTTGGGGTGCCGCGCTGATTTGGCAGCTCCATTCAGACCAATGTAGTGAGTTGTATCAGGAAACTGGATGTTAAGGGGCCCTACTTGGGGACAAGCGATTCTAATCCGCCGAGTAATTCACTGGGTAGCATTCCGGGGAGAAAATTATCAATGATGAACGTCGTATTATTTCGAGGAGCAACAACGGGAAAATGCAGCTCTGTGCTACAGATCAGTGCCTGCGGGAAGACTAAGACCCATGATTTGGTATCGGAGTCGGTTGGAGAGCTTCTATTTGCAGACGCAAGTTGGGTGACGCTTTCACGTACATCGAGGAAGTTCCTGTCCCAACAATGCAAGTTGGCATCGAGCTACACGAGTCTATATGAGGGGAAATAACCGGTTGATGAATACCTTTAGCAACTCTCAATATCACTATTGTCTCTCGAAAATCATGCAGCAATTCAAATATTTTTCTACGCCAGTTCAACCCTCTCTAGAGTGAGATTCTCTTTGGAAGCTCCGGGCCAGCAGTAGTTGACGATATAAGGTGAACGCGGCTCGAAATAAGCATGTATCTTGCACATTTTTCCGTTGATGGTAATGCAGCTTCGGAAAGGTTCTGCTTTAAGGACGGCACCAAAGATGGGTTGGTTGGAGCTGCCGGGAATTTGCCAGTTAAAGATGATCTGCGATGTGGTTAGATATAACCTTCACGGCTTGAGGCCACTGTACAAGCACATCGTATCGTCGAAGTGATTTTGTTGGAGTTTTCCAATATCACTCGCAAGAGCATGGGAAAAATGGAGCTCAGCAGATCTTAAGCCAAAAATACCAAGGTACTCAGCATATTTTGCCTTTGCAGTGTCCACCGCTAGCCGTAGACTCTTCTCGTCACCGAGAAAAGTCGAGATCGCCCTCTCGGAATGCTGCTGGCAAAATATCTTCTCCAATGGGTACGCGAGGAGTGGATCGATTTCCCAAATCTTCAGCGATAGACATTGCTTAGTTACACTTTCGCAAGATCCAGGTATTTCAGACTTGGCAAGACTCAAGTTCGGAAACGTTGCTCCCATATCTTTTTGCGCTGTGCTGAGATGTGATAGCATCTCTGAAGTCCTAGCGTCAGATCAAGGACTGTGATGATGTAATGTGTCTTCCGATAACGAGTAAGTTGACATTGGGTCGCCGCTTAACCAAATGGAGTCGGCTTTCGGCACGAAGTGTATATTAGCCAAGAAGGCCCACTTGGGAAAGCTTTTAGAAGCGGTGATGCGCCCTTCGGAAGTTGACCATTGCTTACCTAGTGTACTGAACTTGTCGGCGATGTCTCTTAGTAAACGAGCCAAAACGAACATGGACCCAACGGATTCTGAAAGAAATGCAGCGGGTGATGAGCACCTGCCACTGTATGAAGAATTTGAACATTCAACCGCAGACAATCACACGTTGCCAGGCGTTCGCGCCACCCCGGACGAGGTGCGACATTACCTCGTGCACCTCTTGACGAGCAAGAGAGACCTCCCGTTGGACCATGTGCGACGCGTGGTTGCTCGCTGGAGGATAGGAACCGGTATCGAGCTTCGCAGTTATTCGCCTGCGATGTACCTGGATATTTTTGGAAGAGAAGATGGTTGGGTCATCTACAGGGAAGTAAGACTTGCTGTTCTGGAACAACGGAGTTTCGCGCAGAAACACATCACGCGTACGTTGCCACTTCAAAATGCATAAGCTCGCTGCTGACTTGGCACAGCCATCATAGTGACAATTCTATGGGGCGCCGAGGTAATGTTACTGGGTCTCGCCTTTGCCACCGCGAGTGACGGCGTGAAAGCAATATTGCTCATATGCGCAATGTTTGGTGGAGTAGCCTGCATTGGTAGTCTGCCAATTCTTTGCATCACAGCATGGCAAACACCAGAGAGAGTCATCGATTCTGAGCTGCGGTCTTCCGCAAAGACCAGTGCAACGCTGCCAACCTAAGAATGGAAATGCTCCTGGTCATACGGTCTCGCAATACAATAAGCAGAGGGCAGTGGAGGGATCGTTCACAGGTGTATAGACCATTTTCGCTCGACACAAAGGACTGCGTCGTCTTACAGCTGTACTTGATTGTGTGCCCTTCAAATCGGAAAGACTTCTGTCTTGAATGGTTCTCAGCAAGAAGCCTGTTTGCTTCGACTACGGTCGCGAATCTGTCTCACTCTATGGCGAGTTTTCTTCGAAGCCACAGGTGCAGGAGAAAATCAGGATCATTAACATAGATCGAGCACACCGTCTTCCACAAGGATTCCCAGGTAGCATGAATGAGGATTTGATCGAAATGATTGAGGACGTTCTACTTTTGCCGAGATGTAGATACCATATAAGTCGTGAATGATGGTCATTTTTCTATCTCTGTAGCATTCCATCAGGACAAGCAAGGTGAATGAACGGTGGACAAGTGTTCGCAACTCTGCGACACTGATGAAGCAGTCAGCGGTGGTGATCAAAGAGCTTGGGTTAACTTAGAAGTTTTCTGATCGCACAAGAGCCTCTCTTCAAGACCGTATATGAATGATCTCTTTGAGGTCATTGTGCGCGCCACAGTCCTAGAAAGCGTTAGTGTCGTCGAGCACTGCCTCATCGTTTTATGTTGGTTATATACCGACATAGCATACTTACGAGTGTGAGCCTTGGTTTCGCAGATCCGCTATGGTCTAATGCACCCTTTGCATGTGTTGGAAGCTACCACTTGAAACGTGGTTGAGCATGGATGCACCAATACAGACGCCAGACAGGGATATGTGTGGGATGCGTTGATGGCCACGATGGCAGACGCTGCGGGAGCTGGGCCGATGTCGCGCACGACACACGCTGTGATTGGTTCGGTTTCGGGCGTATGACGGCGCGAGCCATCCAGCGTCGGAGCGTGACAAAGATGAAATTACCACGGCTTCTGGCAACAAGTATGACCAGCGTCAGTGTCACGTATTACGAGCCCGTAGATGTACAGTAGAAGCCTAAATTACTGTACTGTACTGTGGCAGCTGACTTGATAGCTTTTTTGTATTTTATGTTATGTCATGTCATGGTACAGTACACGAGTGTGGGCGCTGTCGCAGGAAATATCAATATGCTTTGCTCTAGAGAAAAGCGGGAAAATATGTTTGGGGAAAGAACGCGACGACGACTAATCAAGAACATCGCCTGACCCAGCGTAAGGTTAAGTCAAGTGATATGTTGGTCACACACTCGCGGAGCAGGCAAAATTTGCAGGCTACAGCGAGTCAAAGTAAGCAAGCCGCGCGACATGACAGATCATCACGTGTCGCCCTGATCTGCGGGGTCGTGCAGAACGGCAACCCTGTTGCTTATCTGTCCGTCATGCCTTTCAACATTTGTTCATCACTACTTGTACGCTACTGCGCTGTGTCCGCCTCGCCTCAACGCATCCGAAAACCCTACTTCAAATACAGTTTTTTGCTTTCAGCATGGATGGCGGACCTAGAATTAGAGCACACCAAATGGATGACGGGAACTCGCGAAAAAGGCCTCACAACCACGTCAACCAATCACCACAATCACCCCTTACCACCCTACGGTCTCTCCTTTCACTTTTACTTCTCCTCATTATCATCCCTCTCCTCTTGTGGCTCTTCTCTGGCCGCGCATCAACATACCCAAGCGTTCGCTTCGAGCATGCTGTACCGCACATCCAAAAACACGTGTCCACAAAACTCGAAGTAGACTACTACGTCAACCCTAAAGATACCGTCAATTACACGCCTCGGAACTGGAGAGATCTGTCCAGTCATGTCGAAAACAACTACATTCAAAAACTTGGAACACAGTGTGAATGGGAACGAACATTAAGAAAACGGGCCTACCAAGAAGCGCAAGGATTCTGGAGCAGAGATCCAGTAAAGTGGCAAGCCGCGGAAGACATGGATATGCCTGCGTGTCGAAAGCTCAGAGACTGGGGCTACCGTATCAACTAGCGCTCTCTCTCTCTCTCTCTCTCAAAAAAAAAAAAAAAAAAACGACAGCGGCACTTGTTCGTTTCGTTTGAATATCGCGTGCACCTCTCGTCGCATGTTCCCTTCGATAGGGCAGCTGCGTCCTCCGATCGACGTTGCGTCAATTCACTCAAAGTGAACTACTATGTTAACTCGAAGAAGTTTCCGACCACGCGTCCAGAAAGTTCAGGCCTTCGATGCCCTTTTCGAAACACCTGTATCAACCATCCGAGAACGCAATGCGGATACAAACGGACCTTGAAGCACCGAGTATATCATCAGGCATAAGGCTTTTGAAGCAGAGATCTTGATAAGTGACAAATGGTAGAGGAGACGAAAGCCGGTGCATGCAAGGAGCTTCAAGGCTGGGGCTACCGCATCGATTAGCCCCGGTTCTGGAGCATGGGCGACGGCATTCGTTTATGTCAGTATTTTGTTGCTCGCTTCCTCTCTCACATATGAGCATTCTTCGAGCAGCCGATGACATAGTCTCTTATATAGCGCATAATCGCAAATCCAACCTGATAATTACGACCGCAACGCTATCGTCTCCGAGAGAGGTGACATGGTTGTCAGTCGACGCGTGCATGGACGTCTATATCAGGAAGAAGGCACTTCGATGAGGAGTTCGTTTCCAACAGATGCCCATACCATTTGCTTGAAGCATCTGAATGTGCCTACCAATACTGTATGACTCGTCTGCAATTGTGGCATGTTCTAAGATGTCAAGTGAATTCCACTTTACGCGTGCTAAAAGTCGCGGTCGTGGCGATAAAGTGAAGGGCGGGCTGTCGCGGGAACGACTCCTAGCGTTGTTTACTTTCGAGCAGCTCTCTGCATAAGGGAAACAACATATTTCACCCCGCCTCTTAGAACAACCACACCACCACCCACCCTAAGCAAGAATAGGCGCTTTTCGACACAATGTCGAAACGCTACCATGAAACGCCCATGGACTTCGAATACCAGAACGGCACAGGCCCCATGGACGCCAAAAGTCCGTTCGCAGCAGTCAGCATGAACGCTCAGCGCTCCCCAGCGACACCCGGCGGCAACGGCGCCAGCAGAAAGAGTGTGTTCTCCTTCGCATGGAATAAAAAAGATACCAAAAATGTAACAACAGCAACTGACGCACTACCCAAAGGAGACTACAACGCTTTCGACTCGCCCACCCACCCCGGCGCCAGCAGAAACCCTTCGCCCAACAAAGCGCTACCGCCTGTGCCTGTGTCTGGTTTCAACGGCATCCCGGCTTTCAACGCGATGTTCGCGACGCCGAGGAAGATGATGCAGGACACGCATATGGAGGACTCGAGCGCGGGAGAGACGCCGAAGAGCCCGGAGAGGCAGGATGATAGTGAGGCTGGGACGCCGGCGGAGAAGTTGGCGTATGAGAGGAGGAGGTTGGGCGGTGGGTCGGATGCGAGGAGTGCACCGGCGATTCCTACTGTGGCGACGATGTCTATGAGTCCGAGTAAGGAGATGGGGAGGGAGCGGACGAGGAATAGAGAGAGGGATAGAGAGAGGGAGAGGAGGGATAGGCGCCCGAGTCCGGGCAGTAAGAAGGAGAGCTTCTTTGGAAGAGTGAAGAGGTCGTTCAACAGTCCTGGGAGGGGAGAAGTCCCTCGAGCGGATTTGCAGAACAGAGATCATCGCGTTCGACGACAGAAGAGCCAGCGTGGAATGGCGCTTGCGCTACAGCGACAGTACAGTGACGAGCTGCACTCTGGAGACGAAGCCGACGACTCTGAACTCACAATACCACCACAAAGCATCAGCCCGCGCAAACGCAGCGCCAAATACAACCAAGAACCACCCATCGAGCCACAACAACAACAACAACATCAACAGCAGCCTCCACTACAACCCCAGCAAAGCTTCATCTCCTCTATCTTCACCTTCATTGGCGCCCACCCAACCGTCCCCCACATCCTCTCCTTCTACGCCCAACTCTTCTTCAACGTCTTCCTCCTCTCCGGCTGCGCCTACATAATCTACAGCTTCTGGTCCGCCGTCCGCGGCGACGTCGACCGCAAAGCCTTCGAAGCAAGCGCCGACATCATCGCCATCATCGTCAAAGCCGAAGAAGACTACGAAGACAACCGCTGCGCCTCCACCGACCGCGCGCCCGCTCTGAAATCCATGTGCGTCGAGTGGGAGCGCCTCAAGAACCAGGACCCCTCGAAAATCGCCCGCGCCAAAGTCTTCGCGCACACTTTCGCCGAGATCTTCAATTCTTTCATCGAGCCGATATCGTACAAAGCTATGCTGTTCACGGCGATGATCGTGCTGGGCTGCTTCGGCGTTTCGAATTTCGCGTTTGGCGTTCTGAGGAATAAGACTATGGAACAGCAGCACGCCCAGCAGCGTTGGGGCGGCGCGGGACAGTACAGTAATTTCCAAGCAGGGCCGCCTCCGACGCCGCAGAGGAGTTTCAGCAATCTTGTCGAATCGCGGCAGGGGACGCCCTGGCATGGCGGACCTGCTCTTGAGCCGGCGCCGAGTCAGAGATATGAGTTGGGCGATGGGCAGGGGAGTCCTAGGAGGAGGCTGATGTACAACTGAGGGGCTGGACGTGGGTTTGAAATTTTCAGCAAGTTGTTGTTTTGGGATGATGACTTTGCGAAGCATGGGGCGTGTGGGTTCTTCTGGGATCGCATTATCGAGAACAGTGTGCTAGCAACTCGCGAATGGCTGACAGTGTGCTTTTCTTTTTATAGCTGGGTGTTTCTGGCATCGGCATGGAATCCACGTATGGCCATGTTATGTTCTTATAGCGTGATGCCTCTAATGATAAATCTGTTAGTTGCGTTGCGTTGCGACGACAGTGCGATCTTATAGACTGCTGGCATCTCTCTATCAGCTGTGTTCACATTTATCTTGCCCTGAACGCACTGCCAAAACTCAATATCGACATGTTCAGTCCACGCAGTTGTCCTAATTGCAATCATGTCATGCCGCCAATTCTGCCACGCTGGCAACGCCAAATCAACTCTACTAGTAGGGCTTAGATCCCAAAAGCCGTGGCGGCTTGTTGAAGTCGGGATGGCGAGCAAGATTACTAGATCCAAGGTCAAACGAGAGCGCAGATGGAAGCCAGAAAAGTCTTCCAGAAGTTAGCTAGGCATGTCATAAGCTCAATAGCTTCAATACAGTATGATTAAAAAAAAAAAAATCGAACTCGTCTACGTGCCGTGCAAGTCTAAGGCGAAGGCTTTTGTTGAACGAGGCATCGTCAGCAAACGCCGAGAAGGATCCATGCCAAAGAAGGACGAGACCACGTCGAAGAGCAAGCCTGCTGTGACGAAGCCCACCAAAAAGTACTCCGTGACGGACGATGTACTTGTGGAGGATACCGCACCTCCTGAGACGCTGGTCGAGCGGGCGACTAAGGAGATTACTCAAACTTCAATTGGATCTTTTGAAGCACTCCTCACTTGTACCTCGCATTCGCCTCGCAAGCAAGATCACGCTACTTGCTCATGGCCCAAACATTGCGATGCCCGGTTTTCGATCAGGACAGAATGGTGGCCTCACAATCACAGAGAGGACTGGGTAGTATATGGGCAGAACAGACGCCGTCTTAGAATAAGTTTATGCAACAAACGAGAGTCTTGATTGGCAGGCTACAGTAGTGCCAAACCTCGGCGTCCTACTGTAATGCTTGAGATCATTCGTTTTGCAAAGACAGTCGGCCGAGTCCATTAGCTTACAGACCAATCCGCGCCTGGGCTAGCCTTCCCGAGCCCGCCTTGGCGCAGACTATCCCCCTATTTTCGGCCTCACCGCTGCTATCCTATCTTCACTCTTCAACATGGGCGGCCGACCTGTAATGAGAGTACAACAAATGGGTGGCGGAAACCCCCGGAGCAGGCTACACAACTACGACACTCGACAACCACAATCACCACGCGCTGCACTGCAGTCTCTCCTTCCACTGCTTCTTCTTTTCATAATCCCTCTCCTCTGGTGGCTCTTCTCTGGCAGCGCACCAACATACCCTAGCGTCCAATTCGACAACTCATACTCACGCCCACCATACACGTTACACCGCGCTTCGGAAAGACTAAAAGTGCATTACTGGACAGATCCCAGGGAGACTGGTGACTATTCAACACGGAACTGGAGAGATCTCGACAGTTACGTCGAAGGCAAATATATTTCAAGATTACGAGCAGAGTGCGAGTGGGAACAAAACTTGAAGCAACGAGCCTTCCAAGACGCACAAGGCTTCTGGAGCAGAGACGAAATAAAGTGGCAGCGCGCAAAGGCGATGACCATGCCTGCTTGCGACAAGCTGGAGGGCTGGGGTCGCGGACCAGCATTTTGATTAGAGCATCAGTGGTTATTTGGAACAATGAAGGCTTTTTTTTTTTTTTTTTTTTGGTTTGAAATGTATTGCGCGCTCCCACGTGGGCAATATCGAGCGCGCTTGACGACATTTTGTATAGCGAACGTTCTTACATCTGTGATTGCGTTCCACAGCCTGACATATCATGAGGCGATTGCATCCACAGCGAACGTATGGTCTTTGTCTTTTCTTGAGTATTGTGGCATTGGCCATGAGAAGTATACCTTCTAGATACCTGCGGATACCATAGACTGAGATTTGAGATGCTCATTAAATTGATTGAAACTGGCGAGCAATGGTGCCGACAAGGCTACCAAAACTGCTACTTTGAATGATGCGGTTCATTGTAGCCGGCATTTCCCTTCAAAGGAGCTGGCGGCGCTCTCCAGATTGTATCCATTCACAGCTCGTTCTCATACCACCCTGGTCGGGTCGTAGGCTGGAGGCGCCATTCCCTGCAGAGAAGTTTCCAGGCTGCGTGACGAAGGCGACAGATCCCTGAAAGGGTTCTCCGAAGTCATCGGCTCCAAACGTGTGCTTCGTGGGTTGTGAGCAGCATAGCTGCCTGCCGGCGCCGGCGAAGACCTCCCCATCTCGCTGCCGTTGTCGAAGTCGAGACTTAGTCTGCCTTTGCGGAAGCGATGGTAGATCACGCCGCCGTAGATAGTTTGGCCAACGCCAGTGGCTCTATGCAATCATGGTAAGCGCATAGTCTTCATTGGAACTGGTAGACGAGTATGAACGTACAGAAGTACCAGGACGAAGATACAAGAGAAGAACGATGTGTATGCGACGAAGAGCGTAATAAGGAACAAGACGAGCCAGCCTGTTGCTTTCACGCAGGCGAAGATCAGGTAGAGCTTCGGCCGAAGTTCGCTACGCGAGAAGAGCACGATCTCGCTGATAGCCATCCCAAGAGCGGCTAGGGACCAGATGAGGGCTAGAGCAGACCCGGCCCTGTTTCATGCATCGTTAGATACTGCGGCGAACAGCCACATTGTGAAGGCGGGCTCTGCGTGCTCACTGGTAACGTCTCTGAAAGCCGCTGTAGTTCGCAACTCCAGAGTCCCAGTATGGACTGGACGCCGTTGTGAGGCTGATGCAAGCGAAGACGAATGTGATGAATGCCCAGATGAGCTCCAGGACCCAGAACGGGACGAGGACTTTCTTCGTCCATATGGTTTTTGGGAAATGCTGTCGTTTGCCGTTGGCCATGTTCTGGGTATTGACAGACGTAAGGTTTCAATGGTGGTCTGGTCCTAGATCACGAGATTGAGTGGTAGGGAGGGCAGCTTCGTCCGGTCGGCGACCGTAGCGTGATGGTGTTTGACGAGCACGAACAAGATGTGAAATCAGTTGTTCTTCTATATCTATATGTGAGTACGGACGTTCCGTCGTTGAGGCGAAGTGCAGAGGATGATCTCCTCATCCCAGACCCCTGTGGAATTCTAGTGTCTTCCAAACCCGGCCCCGGGAAGCTCGTAGGCGCAGATGGTTCGTGTCGACACGCACAGCCACTGCTTCTATGTCTCCATTTGCTCGGGATGGCACGCCCTGTCTCGCTGCTATGAGCGATGCGATTGGAGAATCAGCCGCTATGGATGGTCCCATGTCTGATACCGGGATCTTACCGTGCCGTCATGCAATCTGGTAGCTATACCTGTGCAGTGCGAAGGATCGGCCAAGCTTCTTGGCATTGCGCATTCGGCAGTGCATGAGAAGCTTGCGTACCGCTTAGGTCGCGGTGCCTGGAAGGACGGCTGCTGGAGAGTGATCTTGCGTCCTCGAAGTAGGAGCGTGCCCAAACGAGCACAAGAGCAGGTCGATTGCACCAAAATATAGGCCTAGCCTTGTGAACGGTGAGGCATTACCCAACAAACTCCCCCTTGCCGTCATCACAAAATTACATCCATTACCGTTGCTATCAGTGAAGCGAATCGAGATCACATCGTTGGGGTCGCTCCTGTCGTCATTGGACCTCAGACTTTCGTGCGCCGTGTCCGACGCTCGAATTAACTTGCTCCATGATCAACTAGATCCGAGCGCCCTATCCCACCCGAAGTTGACCGATCTTGTTACTCTGAACGACTGTCCGCTCGCCTTTTTCACCTGCAGCATATAGAAAAAAGCACTTGCTCGGCGGAACCATCATGATGAATCTCACTACCGCATATGGCAAGCTCCTCGCTCCAACGCTGATCGGCGCCCCGGAAGTCGTCGAAAGCTCCGCCCTCGAAGCACTAGCCCACATGGAAACCTGGAAATGCATGGCGCAGACTCTTCATTGAATTATTGAAGAAGAAGCTGATTATCACATAAATATTGTGCCTTTTGGCATACTCCATGGGTATCGACAGCGAAGTGACAAAAAACCCATGTCAAAACGGAGCTGTACCAAAGATAGCCATGGCATCTACTATTCCGGCAAGGATTGGTCGATCACGCGAGCGATTGCTACAAGCCTTTACAGCAAGGGTGATCAATGACAGCTCCTATAGGGATGTTCATGTTTTACGTTGTCATGACCTTTTACCTTTTAAAACGACAGCGAATTGCAATGCGAGTGAGAATTCACAGACTAGTCTAGTCGTCGGGGAAACGTTGAGGAATCGATTAACGTGGAAATGAATCTTTCTGTTCTGGATGCGGCAACCACACGTAGAAGCCCCATATGTAGTGAGCTATCATCGAGAGGCTAAAGCCGGTGAAGGGCTGTCGCATGAGATTACAGGAAGTCTATCGGTACAGTACGACAGGTAGTTTGCCTCTTGATCAATACATGAGCAGTATTTGATGCTCACAGTGTTGCAACAGAAGATTTTACGTTAATTAGAATGTGTAATTTACATTAGCATGCCTCGATGGGTACTGTAGGATTAGTTGGGGGAATCCAACAATGTCATCTTCCAACATGTTTCCAATCGGAGAGAAGTGGGAATTCGGCGTGAAACAAACTCCCAGACGCCCGTTGCGGGTAGACAGACAGCGTATCGCGACTACCAAGCGAATCAGGCTGAAATGAATTGATATCTTGGTCAGCATGTTAGTATCCTCTTGTAGGCTTCACGAGCATGACATCTTCGCAGCATGTTCCATGACTACATTCCTGCGTTGCGCAGGTACTGTATCAAACTCCGCAATGATCTCATTCTATTGAACTGTCACTGATGCAAGACTGCTGTTAACTGACCTTTCGCTTGGCAGTTTGCATACTACTTGGCCTCATCCATAAATAGTGGCTTAACTAGAATCATGATGGTCTGGAATAGCTTCCACTTCCAACAATCTCTAAGAAGTACAGAGGGAGTGTTCACATTAAGCACGGCATTGGAACTTATTTTTGCTCATTGTCGAGCTCATCTTCCACTGCACATGTCGCTTAGTCGTCGCAAAACAGACTACCAACGTCATCAGATTCCTCGGAATATGGCTCCTCAAAACACGCCATCCCTGTTCCCACGACGTGTTCGCTGCACAGAGGCGTACACCTGCGATTCTGTTCCGAGCACGGACAAGTCTCCTCACAGGCGCCACATCGACAACCCAAATCTCGCAGGTCTTGGATGGCTCGGGAAATTTCGTCGCTGTTGCCGTGCAGTGTCTTAGCGTCTTGGGTGGCCAGGTAGCTCTCCAGCTGGCTCAAGACCTCTGCAAGCTGATACGGCAGGGCCGTCTCTGAACAGGCTCTCCAGATCTGCTCGGTCTTGTCGCGCACTGATAGCGATCTCCTCCGCGCGTACCCCTCGCAACGACGAGTCTCTCTGCCTTCGCCATTTCCTATAATGGAGCAGGAGGTGAGCTAATATTTGGCTGCTCCCGCCACACCACCATCATTGCGCGTCCTTGGCCTTGCCGATCCTTAGCAGGCGGGGTCCGATGACCGCATGGCCTGACTTGAGCTGCGGGTATCGGGCTGCGACCGACCTCTTTGCATTTGCGATGTCCTCGTTCATCTTGGCTATGGGCCTCCACATTGCCTCGATGGCATGCTTTACTGATGTCGCAACGACGTCAGTTCGACGTCGAGGGTTTAACAGTCGAGAAAGGAGGCAAGTCAGAAACCAGGAGATGGGAACCAAGAAATAGGGTAGGGTCGGTCGAACGGGAAAGGCAGCTGGATACTGTTATTGAGCACCTATAACACATGTGCTGATTCGTGAGGTCGTATTCAGATGCACCCTTGTGAGTGGGTGTTAAGGTCAGGTCAAACCGGCATGCAGACGACAATATGCTGGGATGTTGTAATTGAAGACGACGATGAGAATGGGGGGCTTCGAACAGATGACTCCACAAGCGGACCATATCTGCTTTCTCGAGCCGATGGCATTGGCGGTACTGAAACCGAACGCAAATTTTGTGGTGCGGACTGAGCATTTCGTTCACTCCTCGACCTCAAGCGCAGATGACCATGAGTGACCGGCCACGGTTGAGATGGATGCGGAGTGTTTAGTTACCCTGCCATAGACTCCGTTGTGGTTCTGCTCTAACATTACCGGAGCTTCCGCAGGGCGCATCGGCACACAAAACTGCAGTGCAAAATATTGAAATATGCGATGCGACGCTCTAGTCAACAACACTCTTGGTACGAGATTGGTACCCGCGCTGCTCCATCAACACTTTGAGAGTATGCGTGATAAGGGCATACCGTGATTCTCCACAAAGTTTTTGATGAGGATCATCGTGCTGGACACCATGGTTGTTCTCCGCAATCAACTTTCCAATTGTCGTCCTGCGCCTCTTTGCCTCTTCTAGATACCTTGATGAAAAAATGCAGCCTTCCGAGAACCCAGATTTATACTTGTCGCCGCTAGTGTTGTATATGATAATGAAGGTGTGATCCACCGGAGGATCACGGGTATCGTCAACGAAATTCTCGAGGCTGACGACCAAAACTTGACCAATCTCTTCTGTTCGCAAAAATCGCATGTAAACCTCATCGCTAGAAAGGGCCTTCCGAACATTGTTGATGCGCCTGCATGCTCCTCTGATGCCACCAGAAGCTGTCCAGGGCTGGCTACCCTCTCCAGAATCTGCGTCTTGCGCCCAAAGCCTTTTGCATCTAAGCCCGAACGTTTTTTGCGCCACAGCTTTGACTGTATCGACTTTGCGGCTATTCTCTGTCGGCACAATGATCGCAATGTTGTCGCTACTGAAATTCAGACTGAAAGTCCATGGCTCAAGCTTGACATGAGTGCGTAGTTCGTCTGTCATCTCCAGGGGAGCAACAGGCTTGTTGACGTCCTCATCGGTCAGTTGGGGATTCCCCCGCAAACTTGTCATGACTGTGAAGGCGGGTTGCTTGCTGGGCCAATAGAATCTGAGTCGGCGTCTTTCAGGTTTGGGGATGTATTTAAGCCAAGTCCAGAGATTCACGATGTTAAGAAAAGCTTCGGCAACAAGGGATGAAGAATTGTTTGTAGAATTCTAAGTCTAGTGCTTGGCCTTGACCCCGCATCAGCGTCCGCTTGCGAAGCCATGACACCAGCGCTGGGTCAAGCTACGTAAGGATGTGTTCGAGACTGACGCTGTTCTGAACTTACCCTTGGTTCCACTTTGTAGCGGTGTAACTGCTACACTTGATGAGATCAAAGGGAATATATTATATGTTTGGGGTGATGAACACAGCCGAAATACGCGTGAATATGATTGTGTTATTCTTATTATCTATCAGGGCAAGCACAAGACATATGTAGTGTTAAGGAAGACAGGTGTACGTCATCTTCGCAGTAAAGCTGGAGCGGCAACCAGAACGAGCATTCACATTCACAACACATTGTTTTGTATTCAGTGTCAGTGTGTATGAAGCCTGGGCTGATCAAATAACGCCAAGGACCCTTATGGCTGATCGCTGGCTCCATCTGTGAAAAGCCTCGCAGAAGTGCTGCGGATGTTGCTCGATAGGAACGCTGAAGTCAATTCTGGGGCCAAAGAGTATAACTTAGCACCGCTCTCCAGGCTGACTCGAGGCTTGTTTAGATTAAGATGGTTCTCATACTGCTCGATACCCGTCGTTCTTCTCCTTCTGGGTGTGCTTGTTCATACTATTTTTCAGACGATGCTGTAGATAGTACCACAGCAACACTGTGATCAAGGTTGCTAGCACGGCTACCACCCAGTAGACCCAAAAGCACTCCGACATCCTCCACCTATCTGCTCCGGGTTCATCCCCAGGCGTGAAGTTGAAAAAGCTCATGCTGAAAAGTGCCTGGTTCATTGCTTCAGTCTTGTGCCTTGACACGTGATACAGTCTTACTCACGCTGATAAAAGTCCCGGGTAGAAATAAGAGGCCAAGAACGCTTATCGTTTTTGTTGTAAGGCTATCCCGCTGGATTGTGCGGCTATCCTGCTGGTTGCTCAAGTGAAAAGCCTATAATTGAGCTTCGTTAGTATCTGAGTGGTACACTGATTGCTGCCAGTAGAGGTGACTATTAACCAGATTCATTTCGTTTTGGTTTCGCCTCTCTAGGGCTTGAGACCTCAAGTGTATGCATTTAAGCATTGCTCTCAGGTATTTTATCTTTTCGAAAGCGAGATTGTAACTCAGACGGGTGGAGTCGGAAGTGTTCTTTTGTCTCTGCAGCGTATTGGTTTCAGCCAAAATCATGTCGAAAGTATGGGATGTCATCTCAAGCATTTCGGAGGTGTGGATGATATGGCGAGCAATCTCGTGCATGCTTATCACCCAATACTTTTGTTCTTGTTGATCTTGGTTCTCTTCACGGTTCTTCTCGCGATCGCGGACGATGTTCCGCCACGACCATACGGCGTAGTCCAAAGTGGACGTAACGTATTCCACAGCCTTAGCATAGATAGCAAGTGGTGATCCCGCCAATCTATCCGTAGCTTCACTCATCCACCATTCCTCGAATCCGTCTCGCGCATTTGGAGGCATGAAACATATCATCTCCGATTGGCCAGCAGTGTTCCATCTGTGGGAGAAGCTAAGTCTCAGCCAGTGGTAGTCGATTTTGCCATCTTTAATGGTATTCGGTGTGACTTCCTTTCCCAATTTCCTGGTATGGTTGTCGACCTCCATTTCAGTGTGTTCGACTGGTTCCTCGTTCCCAACATGCTTGATCAGAAAGCGGGATATTGTATGAGCTTTATGGACATCATTTCGTACGACAGGCTCAATATGGAAAAAGCCGCTTGCCTCTTGCGAAGAGCGTGTCCAAAACCATGAGGGTAGATCGAACGATTGCGAGAGTCCATTTTCTACATTCCTTTGTCGCCCAGCCTCTTCTGTGATCGCCATAAGACTTTTGACGGTTAGAACCTGGATAACTCAATTGTACGATGGGAGTTCGACTTGACTCACATAACTCTGCTAGTCTGCGATTCTTTGAGTTGACATGATTCCTGAAGGGTGCTTGCAGTGCGTGTCCATTTGTTGCTAACTTCTTGAGTCATAAAATGCCAGCAGAGACAGCAACAGTGGTGGCTAACATACCAAGATCCAGTATCACGACCTCTGGGCAAAAGTATGGTGCCATAATGTGAACGTCGGAAATGGTTGAAGGACAAATAGGATGAACACTTGGTAAAATGGTGTACACGCTGAAATTGCAAGAGAATGCTGTATAGGGAATACGGCTGAGGATATGATTGAGGCTTTGCACCCAGCCAAGATCAAGACGAGATGAAAGGCAGCGATCAAAGCCGGCACTAACAGCACTTTTGAACCAGAATTCATTTATGTAATCTGCAGGGGTAGACAGATGTGGAAACTGAGCTTCTTACAGAGTGTCTCTCACTGTTGCCATTTGGCGAAGCTGGTCGTGCTACCCCGCCTCAGCTGAAATTGCGGCTTCGCGAGCCGCGTCACTGTCTGTAGAACTAGAACTATTGCACTTACACAGTGCGCAACCATAGTACGACACCTCGTCGCGAATGGTCTCACGTAGCCGACATGCGACGAGGTGTCTTCCTTCCGCTCAACGAAAATCGAGGTGGAGGTGCTGCCTGTGAATCATTGCAGAAGAAGCGTCAAGAATAGGCTACACGTCATCCTCAGCGCACCTGATGGGTGAAGATATCGACTTTTCTGCCAGTCGCACCGCGCAACTCCAAGCTTCCTCCCGTCATGTGAATTCCTGAAATACAGCCTCAGTTTAGTCTACTAAAGTGTCGCGCCGCACCACACCAACTTTCCTGCATGCGCTACGCGCCTTACCATCAACACGCTTCAAAAGTCACCCAGTATCATACACCGCATAAACCAGGTTGCACTTCGCTCACGAAGAACACAGTCTCATTATAGCTAGACTAGAGAGCATCCTAAAGGAGTTAGAGCCTTCGATTGTCGAATATACACGAATGCTCGCTTACTAGGCTTGTATCCATAGATACTTAGTTCGTAATATCGTAGGTAATCTCGAAGAGCGCAGCGATGCCAGGTAAATGCAAGGCACATTCAGCTCCATAGACCTGTGCAAAAGGTTGCGCCGGACGACTAACTGTGAAAGTCTCTACAAGTGTACATAGGTATATTTAGCGCAACATGTCTCTGCCACTACGATTCTTGCTTAGTCGGACGCGCGGCTGCAATAGAGTTGCCTTTTCGATCGAGTTCTTCCAAATCAGAGGAGGGGTTTGCTGCCTGGACGATATGGCCTGGCGCAGTGGATACATTAGAGATTGAGCGGGCGGATGGAGCTGGCGACTCTGCTGATGAGAATGGCCGAACCAATATTATCCAGGCACAACTACAGTGCTGTAAAGCGAGGTAGAGGTGGGCTTAAGGTCGAACACAGGTCGTTAGCGATTGGTCGGTACTCGCAAGCGACGGTTGGCCAATTGAGTATTAGCACGCCCTTTAGACCCATCTTTCACATCGCCTGACAGCACTGCAATGATGAATTGACAACGACTTGGCAGGCAAACAGACAGATGCTCTCGGTGAAAAACGTGATTGTTGGCATCGGCTAGGAGTTCATTCAAATCGGTATGTTTGGGGGATCTCCCCCCTCCGCTTGATCCATGACGCTGATCAGGTTCAAGCCAGTTACATCTCCTATCGGAAGCGCGGAAGCGCTAGAAAAATTCGCTCAATGTCGATCAAGGCTCCGCATTTACCTAACATCCCTTTGTCCATATATATTGATTCCAATTGCAACTTCAACTCCGCCTACCGGGGAGCGACATTTTCATCTTGCAACATAACTTTCGACCCCTAGACACCATCACATACGGTCGCACCGATCCCTTCTCCTACATGGCTTGCCAAGATGATTGCTCCAGCACTCCTACCGATCCCTCTGGGCTTGGAGGAGCATGCGAAGCGGCCATTTGTGCACGGCGTCGACAAGGTTGGCGGTCGATCGTGCGCAACTTCACCCCCTCCTGGTTTTCGGTCAACATGGGCACCGGAATCACGAGCATTCTGCTGCACAATCTACCCTACAACGGACTTTGGCTGCGATACATCTCGTACATCCTGTTCGCGCTCAACGTGCTCCTCTTTGTTGTCTTTTTGACAATCTCCACCCTGCGGTACTGTCTCTACCCTAAGATTTGGATCTCGATGGTCCGCCATCCGGCCCAATCTCTCTTTCTGGGGACTTTTCCTATGGGACTTGCGACTATCGTTAACATGATTGTATTCGTCTGCGTGCCTCAATGGGCAGGCGTCTGGTGGCAGGTTGCATGGGCGCTCTGGTGGATCGATTCTGCCGTGTCTGTCGCTTGCTGTTTCTATCTGCCTTTCGTGCTGTAAGTTCACATGCTAATCACATTCGATGATCAGGCACAGGTTGCTAACGTGTACTTTAGAATGACAGTCCACGGCCACTCAGTCCAGACCATGACTGCAGCATGGCTATTGCCAATTGTTTCGACTATTGTTGCTGCAGCGACAGGATCCCTGGTCGCCGGCATCCTACCACATACTGGGTACACCCTCATCACTCTCACCACATCGTATGTCCTCTGGGGCACAGGCGTGCCGCTCGCGATGGTTGTTCTCGTGATCTACTTCCTGCGCCTCACGACCAACAACTTGCCGCCCAAGGCAGTCGTGGTATCGACTTTCCTACCGCTCGGGCCGCTGGGCCAGGGCAGTTTTGGCATTATGCAATTGGGCAAAGTGGCGCTGGAAGTGTTCCCCAAGACGCAAACCCTTCCTGCCGCCTCGCACGCAGGCGAGATATTCTACGTTGCTGGCTTCTTCACCGCAATTATCATGTGGGGGTTTGGGTTGGTGTGGTTGTGCTTTGCGGTGGCGACCATTGTGCGTTCTCGACACTTTCCGTTCAACATGGGCTGGTGGGGATTCACCTTTCCGCTGGGCGTCTACGCCGTGAGTACGACCACTCTCGCCAAAGAGATGCCCTCGGCGTTTTTCCGCGTCTTGGGGACTATCTTCTCGCTTGCAGTCACGGTCCTCTGGATCGTCGTCTCGGTCGGCACAGTGTACTCGCTCTGGAAGGGAGGTGTGCTGGTCGCACCATGTCTGAAAGACGTCGAGGAGAGGGAGGCGAAAGCGCGAAGGGCAAGCGTGCAAAAGCAAGAGGCGAATATCAATGAGGCCGAAGGAGATAGGGTGTGAAGGAAGCATGTCACTCGGATGCGCCTAGTGGGCCGCGGGGAGCGGGCTTGAGGCCGAGACTAGACTGGGGCCGGCATGTTATTTACAATACCTATGTTGCCATGATTATTATTGTTGGATTGTAGTATGCAAACCCATTCTCATCCTCCACGCACCGCCCTCCGTACTACAGGACGTCCAGCAGCCACACGCCGCCAACGATGAGGTGGGAGGTGGCAACCAAGCAAAAGCGCGACGCCCTGCTCGCCCGCATTCCCGTGCACTGGCGACTGAGCGAAAGCGAGCTGCGACAGGCCACGGCGCACAGCGACGTGCACGCTGCGTTGCCCGTCAGTACCTGTGTTTTTATTTGATTCGCATGTGTGCATCATATCATTTTTGCAATGCAATCGACAACGATAGAAATGTCACGTGCACACATCGCTGACTTGCACGCAGCTCTTCCTCAGACCCGTCGAGCGGGCCATCACCGCCCTCCCCGCCGCGCGCCTGCTGCTCGCCCTGCGCCGTGGCGATTACACGGCCTGTGAGGTCGCTGGCGCCTTCACTCACCGCGCCGCCCTCGCCCACCAACTGACCAATTGCCTGAGCGAGCTGGACTTCGCCGCCGTCACCGCCCGCGCCCAGCAGCTGGATGCCTACTTCCGCCAGCACCGCCGTCCGCTCGGCCCCCTGCATGGCCTGCCCGTCAGTCTGATGGATCGCTTCCACATCGCCGGCCTGGACAGCACCTGCGGCTTCGCCAGCTGGCTCGGCAATCCCAAGACTATCGACGACGAGGGCCTGCTGCTCCGCGCTC
Source organism: Cladosporium sphaerospermum (assembly GCA_023621355.1). Classification (NCBI taxonomy): domain Eukaryota; kingdom Fungi; phylum Ascomycota; class Dothideomycetes; order Cladosporiales; family Cladosporiaceae; genus Cladosporium; species Cladosporium sphaerospermum. The sequence continues at coordinate 35,494 of JALZWQ010000043.1, forward strand.
TCCGTCACGCCGGTGCTCTTATCTACTGCAAGACCAATGTTCCCATGGGCGCTTTGGTGCGATCCTCTTCACCTCCTGCCGCAGTCGCCACCACTGACATGGCCTATTCTTGCAGATGGGCGAAACCGTCAACAACATCATCGGCTTCACGGTCAATCCTTACAACATCAACTTGTCCGCTGGAGGCGCCTGCGGAGGTAGGGCTCTCGCCATACGAAACCCCCGCTGCCTCGATATCCTCTGTCAATGCTGACTAGTCCAGGGGAGGGCGCCTTGCTTGCCCTCGGCGGCGCTGCTGTGGGGATAGCCACGGACCTTGGTATGTTGCTTCCACATGCGCCCTGTGTATCACACGCATCGCACGCCTCTGACATGCTCGCAGTCGGTTCCAGTCGTATCCCTGCCGCTTTCAATGGTTTGGCTGCGCTCAAGACTTGCGAGGGCCGACTGTCCACATCCGGAATCGCGACTATCGTAAGTGGCCATTGTCGACTGGTTCACATGTCGCGCGCGCATGTCTCACTGTCACATGGAACTGATTTGCAATAGCTGAGAGGCTTGCCCGTAGCCCCGGGCGCAATCGGGATTATGGCGAAAGACGTAAGTTCGGTCGATCTCGTGTTCAAAACATTGCTTGAAAGTGAGTCGTGGCGAGAAGATCCGACTGTCATTGAAATGCCGTGGCGCACAGAAAAGCATGACGGCATCGCGAGAAGAGCCGGCGAGCCCGGACATTCTCCAGGGAGACTCGTCTTTGGCTTGATGGCTTGCGACGGGAACGTTCGTCCGCATCCGAATATCGCAAGAGCACTAGCACAAGTCAAGGAGACGCTCGAGGAGGAGGGCCACGAGGTATGTTATCAAATTATCCTGCCGTCTGAATATACCGTAATGACAAGCGTGCCGTAGATTGTTGATTGGGACCCGCCGCCCCATGATGAGGCTGTGGAAAATCTTGTATGCCCCTGAAGACGCCTTATTGAACGGGACAGTTGATGTTGACGTTCTCAAGCTCAAGATTTTCGGTTCTGCAGCAGGCCCGGCCATTATCTCAGCCATAGAGGCGAGCGGAGAACCCCCGGTGGCACAGATGCGTACGCTGTTCGATCAGCCAAGCGTGCCTAGTAGCTCTACTGCCGAGTTCTGGGACTTGTGTCAGCGGCGGGAAGATTACAGGAAGGCGTATGCCGACTACTGGACGAAAATGGGCAGCTGCTCGGCCTCGGGCAGGCCTGTCGATGGTGTCATCCTACCTGTCGCACCCACCTCCGCAGCACGCGCAGGCGAATTCCACTATCTCGCCTACTCGGCTATAGCTAATGTCTTGGATGTCCCTGCCGTTGCTTTTCCGGTTCCTCCCAGAGGCTACAGCGACCCCATCGCCGTTGCGAGTCCCTTTCGTTTGAGCGACATGGACGAGGTTGTACACAAAACCTGTAAGCATTTTCCGCTAACATCATAGCCGTGCGGATACCTACACTAACTGCAACATTGCAGACTCTGCAAAGGAATCACAGAATATGCCAGTGGGCTTGCAGGTGATATGTCCACGGCTGCAGGAGGAGAGCGCACTGGCTCTCGCGACGATAATTGAACAAGCTCTACGCGCAAAAGCCGGTGAAAGCGATAGCCCGGGAAGCTTGCGGTCGGACAAATGATTTGATAACCCAACACTAGACTCCGGTGGTCTCCGTGGTCCGAAATGCTCATACAGCTACATCTTGCTTGTTTACAGAATGCCGAGGCCTATCGTCTCACCACTTTCAAGTCCCTCACCTCTCCATAGCCATTATAACAGACGCCTCTCAGATTCCATTGAGAACGCTGGGGCTGCGAATTTCCCCCCTTATCAGTGGCTCTGCTGTAGAGGCATCTTTGCTCGCCCGGCTCAACGTGCACTTTGGCTTTCCAGAGCTTCCAAGTCCACTTGCTCTCCATGTGATGCGTGAACAATTCAGCGTCCACCCAGGACTCCCCATCGCCGGAGACCTCGACTCTCGTCACCGGCCCATCCTCTCCACCCGGAAGAGCATAACCCCCCACGGCGACGAATCCCTCTGCATCCACTTCCACCGTGCCTCCATCCGTTGGCGACGTGATGGCAGAGTTAACGGGCATGTCAATCACCGGCGGGACTTTGTGCCAGAAGGCTCGTGCGCTCTCCGCGCTGTCAGCTTCTTCTGGCAAGATCTTGTAATCGAAGTGCATGTAATGATTGCCGCTCATCTGCTTCTGCACCGTGATGCAGTCCAACCACTTCACGGCCCTCGCACCCGCCACGCCCGGAACTATGACGCGCACGGGAAACCCGTGTTCCGGCGTCAACGGCGCGCCGTTCATCTCCAAGGCTAGGATCACATCAGCGTGCTCGCGCAGAGCGCGGCCCATGTCAATCGAAGCCCCGTACCACGAGTCGTCCTGGCAGGGCACGGCGTTGCACGCAAACGCCACGTGCAGCTGCTTGTGCATGTCGCCATCCCCGTCCACAAGCGAGGGAGCGGCGCGGAGGAGGACATCGCGGAGCCTTGGGCCGCGCCAGGAGCAGTTCATGACAGCAGCCGAGCCCCAGTCTACGCCGTCTACTTCCTTCTGCAGAGTTCGCATGGTGTGGCGACGATTGCCGGCACATTGTAGGAGGCAGGTGACATCATGCTGGGGGAAGTCATTGTGCAGCTCGGATATGGAGAGGTCGAGAGGGTCGTCGACCAGGCCGTTGACGCGGACGCGGTGCACCGAGGCATCGAGACTGGCGGGAATGGGGCAGTGGTTGCGGTCGTAGGGTCGAACAGAAATGTCAGTGAGGAAGGAGGCGGTCAAAGAAGCAGGCTCGGGCTCGCGATTCAATGGCGGCTCGGACAGGGCTGGCATGTTCGCGAGTATAGACGCTTTTTCGTTGATCGTGCCGAACAACAACGCTTGGGAAAGACAGGCGAGCAGGCGAGAGAGTCAGTGGGTATGCGTCGGAGAGTAAGTGGGTGAGTTGGCTACATGTACCTATACGTGGGGAGAGGTGGCAATTGAGCGTGTTACACGGTGTGACGTCATGCGGCACCGCCACATCTGGAGGTATATGCGCCTTCGTAGACTCGTAGAGTAGTAGAGTAGATAAGTGTAGCACGAAGCAGGCATATATGGAAAGTGTAAATTGAACTCCATCTGTGTAGATAACAGGCTCCTAAGGACCAAATTGGAACAGACAGAACTAGAAATGGGAGTCCCTTCCTGTGCAAGTAGCAATCGCCAAGTCGCTCGGCCTCCTTAGACGGAGGGATGCTATCTTGTCGACAGCCCTTGCATGTTGTCGTCGAGCGTTCGATGGGAATACGTCGGCGCAGAATTATCTCTGTTCTGAACCGGAGGTGGAATGCTGCATTCGCTCAAGCCCGTGTAAGGATCGTTAGACGCGTGGAGAGCACTGCCGTCCTTGCTTTGCGGGTGGTTCTTGGAGGTCCTCAAGTCGCCTTCGCGCGGCAGGCTGGGCTCTTGTGTTGTAGTCAGACGATTCCCGTCCTCATCGGCCGTGGCACCGTGCACTTTGCGTTCGCTGTGTTGTCGCCGAAGGCGGCTCATGATGTGACCCATGTTATCTGTACAAGAGTATGGATGGGTGTACCGAATGTGAGGTATGACAGAGCGACCGAGTTGGACGGAGGCAATCGAAAAGGCAGTAATCACATCTCTCCTTGTGTGTAACTTATCCTCGAATGCCGCCATGTCGCGGCGTGGCAGATGGTAATCTTCCGGAGGGCCGTGCTTGCCTTGCTCCACACGTCGTTGTCTGTAAGTTGCCTTCCGCGCTTTCCGATACGATCTACTATAGACGGCAGGCGCGGCTTCAACACCTTTGATCGCCAGCAGACCCTGCATTAACTGACGTGTAGTTTCCTTCCATTCCTGTCGCGTTACCTCATCTTTGCACTCAGCGTCATTCCACTCACTGTCAAGACTCACAAAGTGCAGCAGAAACCACGGCTACGCGGGTCCTGATGAGAAGTTGCAAGCATCTCAGACCCATCGTGCAAACCACACCATGAAATACAAATCGACACGCACTTCCTCCGTTCAGCAGCAAAGCCACGGCCAAAACGACAACGACGAACTGGATCACGAGGAGATCGGCCTGGATGAAATTCAGGCACCGCCACCCGATCAGAACATTGATGGCGGCCCGAGTCTTGAGCACAAACGAACGCCTTCGACGAACGAAGATACCGACAAAACTAGCTTATCTAAGGAAGAGTCGGGCCTCGATGAGCTCTTCGCTCCCCCACCTGACGAGAATCCAGGCGAAGGCGAAGCATACCGTCATGACGACTTGGAGCATCAGAGCAACAGAACTTTGAAGCAACAGGAATCTGGGAGCACAGATAAATCCAAGCAGGCAAAGCTGTCGCACTTCCTCATCCAGGTTTACATCTACTCCTACCTGATATGTTTCTCCATCCTCGGCGTGCTCGCGAGAATTGGCCTGCAGGCTTTAACACTCTATCCCGAGGCATTGATCCCAAACACGGACCTATGGGCAAACTTTGCGGGCTCTCTGTACATTGGATTCCTGCGAGAAGATCGCACGCTGTTTCGCAGACACTGGCAAAAGGCTCGGACCGAACATGACGAGCGGTTCAAAGAGTCGGAACAGACTCAAGGATCCGATGCCGACAACGGGAAACGAGAGGAGGATACAGGAGAAGCGGCGGTCGATGCTGCGTTTCGCGCTTCTCGCGCTAAACTCCCCGGATATCTCGGCCTCACTGTAGGCTTCTGCGGATCGTTCACTTCGTTCGCGTCGATATGTCGGGATTCGTTCCTCGCGATTTCCAACAATATTAATACGGATGATGTTTCGAATCATTTCGTGACATCTACGGCGAGGAGTCGCGGGGCAGGCTACAGCGTCATGGCCGTCCTGGCTGTGCTACTTTTGGAAATATGCATGAGCATCATCGCCTTGAAGATAGGTGCACATCTGGCCATCATGACGGAACGGTTGATCGAGGACGCAACGGTCAATGTCAACTTCTCCAAGATTCTCAATCCACTATTCGCCTTCCTGGGCATTGGTATGTGGATTGGTGCTGTCATCTTGAGCGTTTTCACACCCTACGATGCATGGCGTGGACAGGTCCTATTCTCCCTTGTCTTCGCTCCAGTGGGCTGCATTCTGCGTTTCCAGCTGTCAGTTCGTATGAACCGTTTGGTAGCATCCTTCCCACTCGGCACGTTCGCGGCCAACGTGCTCGGCACGATGATCCTGGGCATGGCGTACGATCTCCAGCACTCCTCGGTGGCTAGTAGTATCGTCGGATGCCAGGTGCTGCAGGGAATCGCCGACGGGTTCTGTGGGGCGTTGACCACCGTCAGCACATGGGTCCTCGAGCTGAACACGCTGCGCCTGAGACACGCATATGTGTATGGTGGGTGCAGCATATTTGTCGCAGTAGGGTGTATCACAGCGATCATGGGCCCGTTGAGGTGGACGCAGGGCTTCAATGCGCCTGTCTGTGTGGTGTAGCATGTAGCATATAGCGTGTAGCATATGGCGTGTAGCATATAATACCAAGGACCAAGGGCCGTACAGTATTAGGGTTAGGGTTGGTCGTCGCGCTCGACTGCAGATCTCACTCTTGGCAAGTGCAGAAGCACGCCTGTGAGCAAGTTGCATCACTACATCAGAATTCCCTTGACCTTCGCCCGATGTCCACTGGCGACGCTGGTCACGGTAGAAATGTTCATCATTGTGCCCAAGCCCGGCGGCCCTGCTTCTCGCGTCGAGCCGAGCGACAGCGCTCGCGGGCTTTCACGCACTCAGAACGCATGCCAAAGCTGCAAAGTGCGCAAGGCCAAGGTCAGTTGCGCCGTCGCTTCGCCACCATCGCCACACCGCTGAATACTCTTCTTTCCCGCAGTGCGACGGCGCAAAGCCTTGTTCGCGATGCCGCACACGCAACGTCGTCTGCGTGTACGGGAAGGCCGACGCGGCCAAGCTGGCCCTGGCCATGACCCCGGAGCGAGCTGCCCTGCTACAAGAGCAGAACGACCGCCTTACGCAGGCAGCGCGCCGCATGGCTGCCCGCCTCGCTGCGCTGGAGGCGCGACACGACAAGGCCGCCTGCGAAGACTGCCACGACTCCGACCGTCTGGGCGACTCGCCCGCTGCTCAACACGCCGATATCACCGAGATACTTGACCGATACGCTCCCGCGCCTGCGCCCTCCGCCGCGGCCCAGCGCTCCCACCAGAGCACTCGCCACGCCGGGACAGCATCTGAGCCGCAGGTGTCGAAAAAACGGCGCGTCGAGGACCAAGACAGCCAACCACACAGCCCGACTCATATGATTGTGCCTACGCCACAGCTACAACCTGGGCAGATGATCGACGACGAGCTGACGACCGGCAGCGCACAGCCTAACCTAGGACTGCTCCACACAGACGACGCGGTAGCCGCTGCAACATCAAATACAGACACCTTCGATCCTTACTCGACGGCCTACCAGACCCTGTTGCAGATCTCGCAGGCACACGAAACAAGGGCAACGCAGCTCAGAGGTCAAGAAGGCGTGATCGCTCCAGCCATTGCCAATACCGCCCATGCTAATCCGGCCTCCATGGGGCCTGATGGACAGGATCTATCACTGTATGTTGCCCCAGATCCTTTGGGCACTGCGTCAACAGCCGCCAACGCGGGTATCCCGGACGCCCTGTTGGACTTGGTAGACTGGGATTTGAGTCTAGAGAATTGCGATCCCATCAATTGGGATTGGAACAACTATGGGCAATGAGATTTGTATTTGACGACGGCCCATTTCTTCGTTATTCATTATTCATTATCTCGTCTGCAAGCTCAAACACCACGGCTAAAGCCATCCAACACTTGATGGTTTTGGGTTAGGGTTAGGGTTATGAAATGACTATCATTCTACGAAGAAATCACGGTGGTTTTATTGAAAGTGTAAGCAAAATTTGAGGTGGGTCCGGCTTCTACAGACCGTGGTTTTTTTGAAACTTTGACGGTGGTTTGTTTGAACATTTGACGTCGTAAAATTACGAGATCAAAGTAAGTGTTATAGTGATACAGCGAATTACTAGAAATGTTGCAAGAACTATAAAAATAAATTTTTCAGGTGGTGTTCGCGTAAAGTCGTCCGCAGGGCTGCATTCCGACAAAGTAGGGTTAGCTCAGCGCAATAAGCTGGCGTCGTGGATAAATTGCCGATTCGCATACAGACAAACAACAAAGATAGCAATAATTGCAATATGGCGTGGGTATATATAGGGGCCATTCGTCATGTTAGAATCGTAGTAGCATCTGTTTTGAATAATTTTCTTCGTAGCAGCAAAAGGGTCAACGCGGTGAAGATGGGCAGCGTGCAAGCAGACTTCGATGGCATTTTTCAACACATGCAAAAATACAAGATCATCGTGTGTAAAAGGTGCGCTTTCGCCGTTGTACCGCAACAGATTGATCGTCACTTACGTGAGCATCACCCGCAAATCGACAAACAGAATCGCCGTCGCATTGTTGAAAGGGTAAGGACATTAGAAGCAGTCGCGCACAACAAAGAAGACGTCGAATACCCGCAAGCGAGCGAAGAGCCGATCGAAGGACTAGAGGTCTTCAAGGACGGATTGCAGTGCATGGGACAACGAGACGGCAATCCGTGCAAATACGTGTGCCGAACGGCTTTTGGTATACAGAAGCATTGTCGATTGGAACACGGTTGGGTGAACGAAAGAGGCCGCGGAGGAAATGTGCGGAAGAAGGAGAAGCAAGCGTTCAATCGGATGTGGGAGGACAAACAGTGGTGTCAGCGATTTTTCGAGTACCGTCAGTGGCAACGATACTTTGTCGTTTCGCAAGGAATGTCGGGTGAGGGAGACGAACGGATGGAGGGCGAGGGCAAGGATCGGGAAACGATCGACGCGGATGCAGGACTACGAGAGGTTCTACGAGAGGGCCGAGCGAAGGTAGAAGAGGCACGACAGCGGCAGACGGTAGACGGTAGCTTCAAGCGATACGTCGCGGATCCGTGGCTCGAGTTTACGGGCTGGCACAGGCACTTGGCTGGATTTCAATGGGACGATCTTCTGGGGTTTGTCGAATGGACCGCTAGGGAGCGAGCGCAAGAGCAGAGTAGAGGAGGAGGCAGAAAGGTGGTCCGAGTGGGAGAAGAGGACGAAGGGGAGGAAGAGCTTACTAGAGCGTGCAGGGGGACGAGGTCGGTAGTGCGAAAGGCATTTGAGGTATGCAAGCCGGGAACGACGGGGAGAGCGATTTTGGAGTACGTGAACAGGAAAGAAGCAGCAGGCGATCAGAGCATGAAAGCGTTTGACGGCAGCCGGAGACCGAGATCGATCAAGAAGTACACGGAGGTATGGCTGAAAGTTTTGCGGTACATCTGGCGGACGGCAGCGAAGGAGAACCGGCCGAAGTACACATTGACGAACCGACAACGACGGTATCTATCGGAGCTTCACGCAGCAACGAAGGAGGAGACAGAAGCAGAAGAGGGATGGGGAGGGAAGCAAGGCATCAAAGGGAAAGACTCGCGCGAGGCAACAGAAGGGGCATGTTTGAGGTTTTGGCTGGCAATGTTCGATCACGAGCTGCAAGACGACGAGTATGACAGCGGGATCATAAGCGGGCTGGCAGTCTTGGGCATGTCGCAGAACGGTGGCAGGAAATAGAGGTCGGCACTCTTGTATACGCCGGATCTGTCGGGGGTTGTAACAGTTCTGCGAGCTCTGGTGGTGTACAGTGCTCGAGAACGAAGGCAGGACGACATCGCCGAAAAGATGTCGCAGGGCTTGAAGCGGGAAGAAGCCGAAAAGGTGACATCGTCAGTGTTGCAGAACGTAAAGGCGTCGGTGCACGATTTCATGACACTCACGGCATACGGAGGCAGGGCGACGCCGCTGAATCACATCATGCAACAGCGGACGTACGGGAGGAGGATACGGGAGTCGACAAAGGCGAGCACGAGAGTGGCGTGGGCCGGGGAGACAATCTTGATCGACAAAGTGGCATTCTCGATCGAGGACATACGGGCTGTTTCATTTGGACTGCGAGAGACAGCACGGAAGCGGTTACTCGAAGACTTGTTGTTTGTCAGCGAGAACGGTGGGAAAGGGGTGGAGCTGCCGCCGCTACAGCTCGAGAGGATAGTGGACGATATGGGCTGCACCGATGAAGGGTGGAGCTTTCTGACAGACGGCAGGAATGAATTTGCAGTGGATGGTGAGGAGTGGCTGGCAGGACGTGTATTCAGGGAAGCGAGACTGAGGGAGAAGTTCATGCGAAAGGCTTGGGCAGGGGAAGAAGGCAAAGGGAGGGCGAGGTGGAACGAAAGAACAGTAGAGGGTTACTTCCGTAAGGTCCGTCACTTCAAGGAGGAACTGTTCACATTGGCACATCTATCGGCAGGGGCGCCGGCGAGAGGGACGGAACTGATTACGGTGATGCACCGGAGCCCGCAGCAGGGCAGAGGGGAAAGGGGCGTGTTTGTGGACGACGGGATGGTGGTGTTTGCAACATCGTATCACAAGAACTATCAGCACAGCAAGATCAAGAAGCCGATACAGCGATATCTGCCGGAGGAAGTGGGAGAGCTGCTGGTTTACTATCTGTGGTTGGTGGAACCGTTCGTTCGTTTATTGCAGACGGCGACGAGGGATCGAGTGGACTGGTCAGACTATATTTGGGAGCCGAAGAACGAGGAGGGGTGGGGAGAAGGAGGAGGTAGCAGCGAAGAGGAGGAGAGCGACGAAGAGGAAGAAGGGTCGCAGAGCGAGGGGGAAGAAGAAGGATACGTAAGCATATTGGGCGGGAGGGCGAAGCAGGCGATCAAGGTCAAGGGAGAGGCGCAGGCGAGCAACGTAGATGGATTCTGGGGGACGGACAGGGTCAGGAACACGCTGAAGAGGGAGACGGGGAAACGCATCGGGGCGAGCATTGGCACTTCGACATGGAGGCAAGCGTACGCGGCTCTTCAAAGGCGATACACTCGCGATATCAGAGTGTTCAAATCGGTGACGCGGTGGTACGACGAACAGGAGCGGAAGCAAGACAAGGACATGGAGGAAGGCTCCGATCCGGAAGAGGACATAGCGGCCCGACAAGCATGTCACACGCGGCGAATAAGGAGATGATGTACGGATTGCTACACGAGGAGTGGCGGGGAACGACGACGTCGGAACGGGAGGGTTTCCGGCGGGTGAGTCGAGACTGGCATCGACTGATAGGATGGCCGTCGGCGAAGAGGGGGAATGAGGGTGATGAGAGGGTGCAGCGAAGGGTGAAGCTAGAGCAGGAGCAGAGGGCGATCAAGAGGGAGGAGAAGATGAGGAGCATCGATATCGAGCATCAGCTGCGGTCGATGTACGGCGACAGAGCGGAGTTCCGGGGGATCCAAAAGCGGGCGTTGGAATCGATCGTTAAAGCAGGGAAACGGAGGGTTCTTGTGGTAGCGGGCACGGGCAGCGGCAAGAGTCTGCTGTTCATGCTGCCGGCAGCGGGATCGGAAGACGGGCTGACGATTGTTGTGGTACCGACGCTCTCTCTACAGGAAGACGTCAAAAGACGTTGCGAAGCGGCAGGCATTAGGTGCGTAGCGTGGAGCGAAGGAGAAACCGGACGGTACAGTTGTCAGATCATGGTGGTAATCGCGGCAGCGGCGGTGACAATGGCGTTTGCGAGGTTCATCGACGTGAAGAGAGCATCACGGCAACTGGAGCGAATCGTAATCGACGAGTGTCATACGGTTTTGGAATCTACAGAGGAGTGGCGACCGGAAGTTCGACGGTTGCGGGAAATGGGGGGTAAAGGTACGCAAGTGGTATTTCTGACAGCGACGCTACCGCCGACAGACGAGAGCAGATTCTTCGACGCAGTCGGGCTGGAAAAGGAGGCAACGACGGTGATCCGGGAGTCAACGAGGAGGACGAATGTAGCATACCGGGTGTTGGAGTACGAGAGGGGCACGCTGGAAAAGACACTGCAGAAGCTGGTAAAAGAGAGGATGGCAGTGGACGGGGAGGGGAAGATGGTGATATACTGCAAGTCGATCGCGGAGACGAAGAAGATGGCGAAGACGCTAGAATGTAGGGCGTACTATCGAGAAGCAGGGACGGAGCAAGAGAAGCGTGAGATACAGGCAGAGCTTGTGAGGAAGGGAGGAGCGAGGGTGTTCACGGCGACAAATGCGTTAGGGTTGGGGGTGGATGCGCCGTCGATTCGGACGGTGGTTCATACAGGGATTCCGTTCGATCTGCGGCAGTACGGACAAGAGAGCGGACGAGCAGGGAGGGACGGAGGGCGGAGCGAAGCGATCATCTTGCAATGGTTGAAGAGGAGCAGAGACGGCAAAGTGGCGAGAGAGAAGAGCACGAGGGCGGGGGAAGAAGTAAGGACGTTCGTGAGGGGGGAGAGATGCCGTAAGGCGGTGATGGAGGAGTTCATGGACGGCAATGCGAGGGCGTATCGGTGCCGACTCGGGGAAGGGGAGGCTGGATGTGACGTTTGCGAAGGGACAGGAGGAGAAGGTGGCGGGGAGACTCGGACAGAAGCAGCGATAGAAGCAGAGAGGGCATCATCCCCGTCAGAGGCGGGAAGGGGAAAGAGGAAGTTGGGAAGGATCGAAGCTGACGAGAGGGATCTAGGGAAGAGGGCTAGGGGAGAGATAGGTGACCGCTGGGAAAGCACAGAGAGGCTGAGGAAAAAGTTAGAGCGATACGCGGAGGGGTGTTCGATGTGTGTGACGAAGGGAGGAGGGAGCCGGGTAGGGCACGAGTGGTGGGAATGTGAGGTGGCGAACGAGGTGGAGATGCGGAGGATGGAGCAAGCGTGGGCTGAGTTGGGCTCGATCGAGTGGGAAGAGTATTCGAGCTGCGAGGGTTGCAGGACGCCGCAGGCAGTGTGCAACAGCTGGGAGGATGCGGGCAACCGGCAACGAGGAGTGTACAAGAGAAAAGAAGGGGTAGAGTGTCACTTCAAAGGAGTTTTACGGGCGGGGCTAGCGGCGGTGCTGACGGTGCGAGAGGAAGAAGCGAAAGAATGGTTAGAAGGGATAGTAGCGAGTAAAGCGAGGCGGGGAGGAGAAGAGCAAGGGAGGTTTGGTTGGTGGGAGATGGTGAAGAAATGGCTAGGGAGAAGAGTGGACATGGAAGGCGGATGGCAGGGGAGCGGGGCGAGTTTGCTGTTCGACAAGGTGGCATCGGGAGAGTGATAGGGAGGAAGCTTAGGTGAAAGGGAGGAGATTATAGAGTAAGATGAGGCTTCGGGGTTAGGGTAATGTGAAGATCGGTGTAGGGTCCGTCTAAGACGCAGGCAAGCGTTAGCGGGTAGATGATGGCGGACGAATAAGAACGAGAGGGCGGTTGAGCGGCTAGAAGGTGGTTGTTTTATGCAGGCAGCCGTTAGCGCGGGAAGGGCAAGGATTGGGCAGAAGGGGTGAAAGACGAGGGAGGTGGAGGAGGATGAAGGGAAGAAGTGGTAGGATGAGAAGACGAGGAGGAGCAGGAGGGAGGTAGGGGGCGAAGAAGGAAGGGGAGAGTGCTTCCCGGTGAGGAGGAGTGGGTGCGGGCTAGTTTTAGGGTTAGGGTACAAAAGGGAGGCGATGAAAGGCGGGCTGTTGGCGAGCGTATGGAGGGGGCGAGGGCGGAAGATATGCAGCGCCGAGAAGGACGGTAGCGGAGAGAGATGGAGGGCAGGAGCAGCCCGCGGAAGAGACCCGGAGAAGGCAGGGCGTAAGGGGTGCAGTTGTCAGGGAAGGAGGACCCGGACGGGCCTACGCAATTATACTACCCTGGAACGCGACGCATTCCCGGAAATCACACAAATTTCCGCATGTTACACACTTGGAATGCGTCGCATTCCTACAGATTGGTTTTAATATCTTTTGAGCTGCGGCTAGAGATGCGAAACGCGCTAAGTTGCAGCGCCTACAAGGGTAAGTGGACGCTTTGGCCTCATCTATGTATTGTATTGTCGGTAACTGCCATGACGAGAGTAAGGTCTCCATTGTGAGTCCAAACAAAGAAGTTACAAGCTACCCTCTTAACACAATATCTGTTTTTATTTACTACGATCTCAGGAGCTGCGAATGGCTGAACGTCCAGCGCCTACTGCGGCCGTGCGTAGCTGGAAGACTTTCCCCGCAGATGAACTCGATCAAAAGCTAAGATGTCTTGGTCTTGTGCTGGACAGAGAAGCAAAAGTGATAATTTGCATCGAGTGCGGATATGCATTGAAACCGTCGGACGCAGTTTCTAAACATCTTGCGGACAAGCACAAGATTACAGCAAAAGCACGACATGGCCTCTGCGCATTTGTGAAACAGCTGCAACTGCCTAATCCGAGCGAGTTACGACCACGTCCTGACGGATATCCTCCACATCCATATCTTGCAATAAAGCCTGGCGTTGCTTGCCGGCTATGTGACTATCGATCTACGAGCTTGGAACTGGTGCGACGCCACCTGTCGAAAGAGCACGGAGTAAAGGACGAACGTAAAACGTGGTTACGGACACGAATCTGCGAGGACATATTACTCCAAAGCTGGACACAAAATGGAACCGCCTATTGGATTGTCAAAGGCAATAAGGAGGGTAGCTTGGAGACTCCATTCCTTGCCTCTAGTTGCTCCCCAAAACGCAAGCATACAGTGAACGCACTCCACGAGCGCGAGCGCCAACGCATCGACGCAGAACAAGTCGGGGGTCCGATCGTCAAGGACGATATTGCACTGATGAGCAACTGGATACGGCGGACCGGCTGGCTTGAAACGTTCGCTGACGTTGATCGTCAGCTGCTCTCCCGTCTCACCAGTGCGCCTGCCAAAGAGGGATTCCCCTTGTTTCTTGCCGACTACTGCAGCAATCAGATAGTAAGCGGCATCGAAGATGAGATGCGACTTGCAGTACTTGGGGGCGCTGTTGACCAATTTTTTGAGCGGTGTCAAGACACCGCAATCAATACAGACCATTCCATGCGCTGTTGGCTTCGGAGTCACGTTCACGGCCGGCCGTACAAAGCAGCCTTCCAGCTTCCCGGACGTCGTAGCACCCGGAAGCGATATGTATGGCTGTGGAAAAGCATGCTCTATTTCGTTTTCAGACTTTGGCGCCTAGACGATATGGTGCGTAGCAGAATCCTGGGTCTCCGATTCTCTGCCAAACAACGTCAATCGATCGAAGAAATCTGGACGGCACTGCCTCTTCGAACGACTGCAACGGACCTCTCTAAATCGACCGACGACGTTCACTACGTGTCGACATGTGGCTCTAAGATACAAGGGTGCGCCGAAGAGGGGCCTGAGGAGACTATTCGAGGGCACGAGCACACAGAGCGCAAATCCCGCAAGCCTGTTGACGAAGACATGTTATCATTCAAGGTGAAGAAGTCAAGAACACTCAAGTCTTCAAGGAGTCAAGTCTACAGCGATTTCGTCGCATACGTGTCCTCTGACTTGAACGAGTCGTCCGATGATATAGGGGAGGACAGCGAAGATGAGGACGGACTCGTCAGGAGGTTACACCAACCAGAGGCTTGTAAGGGTTTATTTCTCGAACGTAGTGCTCCATGGCTGACTTCAATGTAGTCCCCACACCCCTGCATGACACTGACACTAAGGAAGAGTGGCTCTCTGACCTTGTAGGAAAGTTTTCCTACCGCTTGTGCAAAGAGCGCTTTGTAGACGATCAGCCAAGTTCGACAATTCTGATTTATTTCAGTGGGGTGTTGGGATTTGCGGCCGATCACACAACTTTCGAAAGGCCACGCAACTACACATCCAAGCTGTCAGGACTAATATACTGTGCTCGCCTATGCTTTCTGGAGGCAGTGCTTCCACGTTTCGCGCATGAATCCATCGGATGGTCGAAAAGACCACGAACCGGCAGTCTGGGTCTGCTGAACCGGATCAGAGAGCAATACATGTGCCTCGGTTGTCAGTCCCCTTTTGGAGAACTGCTCAGCTTACGCAACTTCGGCCGGTCTCTCTCGCGCTCTGACGGACCCAGCTTCCGGATTCAATGGAGCCCGGACTCTCACACTATATCATGGGATGGTGGCTATGTCAACATGGACCACTTCAAAGCACTAAGCAAGACTGCAACTAATTCGGCCATGACTTGCTTGAATCGTCTCATGTACGGCTTGCAGCCTGAAATACGACTGGATCAGCTACGGGATCGCATGTCTAACGACAAGCAGGGTTACTCTTTCGTCACGGACCCTAGCAACAATTTGAGAAATGCTTACCTGGAGCTGTCAAGTCGTGCTTGCCTTGACCCTATTGATGGTTTGATGGCAGGAGATCGTTGGAAAGAGAAATCAGTAGCCCGTTACTTGGAAGAAGAGGAGATGTTGCTGACTCAGATCATGCTCATCTTTTACCTGGGAGGCGGACAGGCCCCACGGTCAACTGAACTTTTCAGTATTGAGCATCGCAACGGGTCGTGTAATCCTCGCGGCTTGTATGTTCACAGGGGATCTATTGTTTTCGTGACCCGGCATTCTAAAGCCAGACACTCCACCAATCAGGAGTTCCAAGTGGCGCGATATCTCGACGAAACAGAATCGGAGCTGGTTTACAAATATCTGGTATATGTCCGCCCATTCGTCGGTATGTTAAACCGAGAGTGCTTTGGCTACGAGTCAGACCGACCACTCTTTTTCAGCTTCTCGAACGATCCAACGCGGAGTTGGAAGGTTGATGCATTGACCAAAGCTCTGAGGCGGTTGTCGAGTACGATATGCGGCATACCTATCGGCGTACAAGTATACCGGCAATTATCAATTGCGGTGACAGAGAGGCACGTGAAGCGAATTAGTCGCCCATTCGACAGAAACGACGATAAAAGCGTGAACGCGAATCTTGAGGTCGTATATGCCTGGCAAAGTGGACACCGGCCAGTCCAGCGGGGCACAACTTATGGAATTGACGCTGCGTTTCCTGATTCTTTGCAGCCAGCTCTGCTCGACGTTTACCGCTGGGCTTCCCGAGAATGGCATAATTTTTTGGCCACGAGTGGAAGTTCACCGAGTGCTTCGACTGCATCAAACGATGCGTTCAAAGCTCTTCGAGACAGGAAACAATCTCTCAAACGCTGTGCATCAGAAATGAATGGGAAAGACACATTGATTAATAATCGGATTCATCGAAGCTTCGGCACAGCAGGAAGTGCCAGTACCTTACAGAATGTTACTTCAAGTCCGAAAAGAAGTCGACCCTTGGGTTCCAGCCTGGAAGGAATGTCTGACACGGACCGCAGTCACCACTCGAAAGATACGAGGACAGTCAAAGCTCCTACAAGAGGGAAGTTCAACTTGACAACGATTGATCTGTCTCTAAGTTCCTCTTCCGAATCTTCTTCTGAATCGAGTGGTGATAGAGAGGTCATTCCTATGCTTGGCAGCTATCTGACTGATTCCAACCTGGACCACGATGTCCAGGGCCATCAAGAACCACCAGAAATTGATTACATTTCATTCAACTCGCCTACAATGAGACAGCGCAGAGCAGCTTTCTTCCGAGAACAGAAACGATTAGTACGCGAAGGAGCGTCCTAGGCGCTAGAAGTAGATGCGATATCATTTTGGTATGTAGTTTTTCGCATTAGTCAAGAAAGATCAGGACGACTACGGTCCAGCAATTTCTGCAGCGACTTTGTGTTCTCATGCACTTAAGCGGCGGACAACCAATTCGAGAGAGTGAGTTCTTCGAGATGACTTGGCGTAACACTCAGAGACGACGGTCCATCACCATCCGCCACGATCGAGTGATGGTACACGTGAAATTCCACAAGGGCCAACAGCAGACCGGGAGGTATAAGGAAAACGTCCGATTCCTCGCCCACCCGGTCGGAGAGCTCTTACTCGACTATCTTGTCTACGTAATGCCACTCCGACAAACATTCCTGCGCCAGAACTCCCCGAAGGCACTTCTCGCGCCATTCCTTTGGGAAAAGGACGGCAAAGTCTGGGCAGAGGGTCAACTAAGTCGGTGTCTTGAAGAAGCAAGTACGAGGGCTTGTATTCCACGACTGCATGTCAGAGATGAACACAATCCGATATAACAATCCTCGGAGAGAGTCCGGACTGTGGTAACAATCCAGAGGCATAAGCCAG
>JALZWQ010000044.1:0-49310 GCA_023621355.1 Cladosporium sphaerospermum
GCCGGCTTCTTGCCCACTTCTGTGTCGTCAATAAACTGAAGTACTTCTTTAATAGCCTCGTCTGCAAACAGTGTTTTTAGGTCCGCCTGGTCTCGCCTTCCGCTGATCGAGACTTTTCTCGCGCGCCGCTTCCGGAGCATAGTGTCCCGCTGCCTTCGCCACTTCCGGCACACCAATAAGAGGTGAGCGACGGTTTGGCTGCTCTCGCCACACCACCAGCATTGTGCGTCCTGAACTTTACCGATTCTTAACAGGTGGGCTCCCGTGACTGCATGCCCGGACTTGAGCTGCAGGTATCTAGCTGCGATCGACTTCTTCGCATCTTCGATGTGTTTGTTCCTCTTGGTAGTTGGCTTCCACCTCTCCTTGATGGCTTGTTTCACGTACGACAGCGATGCTGATCGCATCTCTTTGGATTTTTGCTTTGCCGCTCATTGTGCCGCGGCTCGGGCTATCGTGTAGCCCTCAACATCTTCGCAATTCGAGAGCCACGTCAAAACCACTCGGCCTCCTGCTTCTTCGACACCGTGTGCGTGTCTTTTGATACCAGTGACGACTGGCAGTATCCATTGCTCGCTGCTCTGAATGGCGGCCAGTCCAACCCGCGACTCCGTAACAATCTCGGCGCGGGGATGATTCGTCCTCGAGAGTATCGAGATCAGGTTCTTCGCACCCATGCCGATCGCAACTATCGCCGCGTCGGCTGTTGTGATGTGGTTGCCCAGCGATGACGTTTTGGTCTTCCACGCACGGCATTCTCTCCATGCGATCCCCAGACCAAAACTGACATCCTTAGTTGTGCTCACGAACAGTGTTAGTTGCTGCGGATTGTCGGGTTGCATTCTTTGCGGCATCTGCAAGTAGCCTTGGGTCCGGATCACCGGGCTTGTTGTAGGTGAGTCCACCTTGCGGGGCAGCTCGAATCCGTACTCGGTGTCGTAGCTGACGTGCCTCGCTACNCCGAGACGGAAATTGGCGGGCAGGAGCTGGTGCGTTGGATGATCTCCATTCGCATTGAGCGCCCGCACCGCGAACGATGTCTGGCGACGGTCGAGGAGGTCTTGTGCGGTGGGCAGGCACGATTCCGTCCGAAGAAAAGCCAGAGGGGTTGATTTCAACAGCCCTGTGATGGCTCTCGCTTGGCTGTTCAGCAGCAGCTGTACTTTCTTCACTCGGTCTTTCTGGCCTTTCCACCAGATCTCTGACCCGTACAACGCCACGGAGGTGACAGCGGCCACGACCACTCTCCGCATCAAGTCCACCGACAAGCCGCCATTGCTTCTACTAAGACTAGATACCCGCTGTAGGGCTCCTTTGGCACTTGCCATCCTGTTTTCGAAGTGCGTCTTGAACGACAACTTCGAATCAAGCCAGAATCCCAGCCATTTGGTCGCCTCTTGCTTAATGGGAAAGGTCTGCAGTCCGATGCGGATGGCTGCCTCTTTTGCTGCTTGTAGAATCTTGCGACGCCTGCTGAAGACGAGTACTTCGGTTTTGCTGACCTCGAAACCGACTTTGCTGTCCGATCCCCATTGTATTGCATCTCTGGCTATATGCTCGAGCTTCCTCGTGCCTTCTTCCACGTCATCACATTCTGTCACTAGACCGATGTCGTCCACGAATGAGATCGCCTGGAGCTTCATGTGTCTGTCTTCCAGCCACTGGAACATTGCGCTCACTGATAAGATGAACAGCACCGGTGATATCGGTGATCCTTGCGGCAGGCCAGCCTGAATGCTGCGGGTCTCGCCCGTTCTCCCGTCAATAGTTAACATGGCTCGGCGGTCTGACAAGAACGAGTCCACCCAGCGCACGATGTTGCCGGCTATGCCGACTTGGACCATCCGCAGCAGGAGTTTCTGCTTGTTGACCCGGTCAAACGCACCTTTGACATCTAGAAGTAATGCAAGTGCAATGCGCTTCTGGCTCCAAGCATTCTCGACTTTTGCGACCAGCTGAGCCACCGCGTCTGATGTCCCCCTTCCCCTTCGGCAGCCGAACTGCCCTCGATGGAATATCTCGTT
Source organism: Cladosporium sphaerospermum (assembly GCA_023621355.1). Taxonomy (NCBI): domain Eukaryota; kingdom Fungi; phylum Ascomycota; class Dothideomycetes; order Cladosporiales; family Cladosporiaceae; genus Cladosporium; species Cladosporium sphaerospermum. The sequence continues at coordinate 2,025 of JALZWQ010000044.1, forward strand.
TGTATCACAGTAGGATGCGATCCAAGTTGCGACCGCCCTCTCCACCACTTTTCCAAGACAGTTGAGCAAGCTGATCACCCGGTATGCTTTCGCGATGCTGTAAGTGGGTTTACCGTGTTTGCGCAACAAGATGCCTTTCGCGTTCTTCCACGTGCAGGGATGGAACCCGGTCCTTATGCATCCTTGCACTAGAGCCACCACACGGTCTTCTGCCCAACTCCATAGCAGTCTCAACGCTCTAAAGCCGATGCCGTCCACGCCGGGGGCCTTGTTCACCGACTGTGTGAACAAAGCCTCGCGGACTTGTTTGGCACACACGCCAGCGCTCGTGTGTGGGATCTGGACGTCTTCGTTATCCACGTCTTGGGGCGGAAACGCCTGCGCCATGAAAATGTCCTCCTTCTCCTCGGCTGTCGCCGCAATCCTGTCCGCCTGGCTTTCACCCCTTGCCACCTTGATCGCCGGTGTGTGCGATGGCACCTGAGGTTTCGTATATCTGAGCGCTTGCCAGCATCTTGCGGGATCAGACGTCAGTTTCGAGCTTTCGTGGGTCGGGAAGACGCCCTCGAGAAAGCGCTCCCATGCCAGTCTCTTGGATCTGCGGATGTAGGTGTAATAGTCGTTTCTCACCCGACGGTACTCATCGAAGCTAATGCGCCCGTCATTGTGAGCACGTCTAGCGCTCCCAAACAGCTTTCTCTGCTGTCTGATCTCGTCCGTCCACCAGCGCTTCGACCGTGGTCTCGGCGTTCTACCAGCGGCATGTCTGTCCATTACGGCTCGTAGGCTGTCTTGAATCCTTATTGCTTCTGCTTCGAGTTCTGTTGGTGACGTGGCCCACGCATTGATCAGCGACCTTCCTTCGCTCAGCTCAAGCCAGTGTTTGCTTGCTTGTTCTAATGCTTGCTCGTCTGCGCAGAGCCGATCGATGTTCCAGTTTTGTGTAGCATTTATCTGTCTTTCCGGGACGCCCGCCTTGAGTGGTGCCCACTCAAAGACGATTACCTCGTGGTCAGACGTTGTGGCCAGTGACTCGTCGATCTCCCACGTGACCAGTGCTCCGACCCTGCGGGTGCTCAGGGTCAAGTCGATTATTGATCTACAGTTCCTCCCACACCTCGTGGGCTGGTGGTCGTTGTTGTTGATGATGAGTTCGCGTTTCTCGATCAATCGCTCTACCGTCCCCGCATTCTGCCTACCTGCAACCCATGGGTCCCACAAAGGACTGCGAGCATTGAAGTCGCCCGCGAGTATGGTCCGGCCCTCGATGAGATGCGACAGGTCTACGTGGTCCATCGTGTATCCGCCGCCTTGGACTCTGGCTTTGTTGTAGACATTCATCAGCCTCGTTCGTCGAACCTTCCTGCGGTTCACCGTCTCCCAGATGTCCAGGCACTGCACGTGCGGGCTGTCCACCAGGTCCGTCCTCTCTTCGAACACGTGGCGATCCAGTGCGTCGTTCCGGATTCCTAGCGCCACCCTCGTCTCTCGCTTCGCACATTCCGGCCATCGTATCTGAAATCCCGGGTGGCTGATCGCGTATCTCTTTCCCACGTACGGCTCTTGCAGGCACGCCACTTCGGCTCCTCGTTCAATAGCCGCCTCCAAGGCAGCCACCGTTGACGCAGCCGTGCCGTTGCAGTTATGTTGAATCACTATCATCATCAACGGACATGTGCGTCGGGTCGCTAGAGCTGAGGATCTGGGTCGTCCTCACGAAATGCTTAGTCCTTGGCCGGAGTTCCCTTGTTAGTCTGGGCGACGGTTGATCCCGGAGCAATGGCTCTGGTGTGCTATTGTTCGAAGATATCGGGATCAGATACGTTAGGGTGGCTTGGCCTGATTCGGTCGGCGTCACCTCCATTTCTGCTTGATCTTCCTGGATGACAGAATCGTCCCGTTCTGGTGCCGTCTCCATCGCCGGCGGGCTGCTGCGCACTTCGGTCACCTTCGGTTGGCGTGTCTGTCGGCTCGATCTCCTTTCCGGGCACCTTGGCGATGTCGCCGGGTGTGGTCCTCCGCAGTTCGCGCATTTCGCCGCGCGGTGCTCGCATGGTCCTGATCTCCTTTTACAGCTTTCGGCGATGCATTCATGTTTGCTCCCTTCGTGCTCGCCTGCACACACGAAGCACTTAGGTCCTTCCGTGCACTGGCCGAAGTGTTCTCGGCCACAACAGCGCATGCACATCCCGCCTTCTCCTCTTTCCCAAAATCTCTCTACCTCGTGGCGTCTGCCTCCAAAGGACAGTCCTTTTGCTAGGATCAAATCCGCCGCCTTCTTGCTTTTCACGGTCAAGACCAGTGTCGACCTCTTGATACTCCCGCTGTCGAAGCGTTGAGCCAGCGTGTCGCCTTTGATCCAACGCGGCGCGTAAGGCAACCTTGCACCTGTCATCAGTTCAATCTCCTCTCGGGCTACTTCCATTCCGCCTACGCTCATGTAGCGATCCAGTGCGACGCCATGCACCCGCAGCTTTAGCCACTTTTCCGTCTTTTCCATGTAGGCAACTTCAGGGTCTAGCTTCTTTACAGCAGCCATCACGGCGGGTGCATAGCTGAGCAGCTCGTCTGCGCATGCATTCTCGCTCATCACTCCTGTCAGGTTGCCCTTACCCGTGTATGCCATCTAGGTCAGTCTCACCGTCACATGGGCCCTCGAATGAGCGAGGGCTTTGTTCACTTCAAACATAATGTCTCTAGGGTCGCAATCATGCGACTGTACATTTCTGACGAAGAGTACTCGGCGCTGGTCACGCGGATGTTTCTTCTACTTCTTCTTACCGCTCATGACCGTGGTCCATCCACTACCTGCTCCCGATTCTGTGATACTGGCCCAGCTGGGCTGCGTCACTGGCGCCGATGGTGGACGTGCTGGTCTGTTGGTTGTCTGCGCTGGCACTCTCGGAAGAGTGCTATTTCCTGGCGGAGCTTGGGTGCATCCTACTTCCAGCTGTAGTGTTTGCAGCATTGCCATCACCTTGTTCATGAGTTGCGTCAGTTGAACTTGCTCTTTCTTGATTTCTTCCATTTCAGCTCTGAGAGATCGATCGTCTGAACAGGCAGCAGCAGCGGTGGGCCCCTTGGCCACCTGCGAAGCTCCCGCAATGAGGTCTTTAATCGCTCGAAAAACATCATTGTCTTGCACGCCAGAGGCAGAATGTACATCCGCCTTCCGCTTCTTCGGGCCCAATGGTCTCGCGGTATACGTCTGCTCTTTCTCCCAGCTCTGCGGTCCCACCCCTTGAAATTGAGGGTGCGAAGGCAAAAGCTGGCTTCCAATTGGCGCGGAGGCTTCCCCGCGCGTTCCAGACCCTTGAACGTCACTCGAGGCTGGACCTCCGCCACCTTTACTGCGGGCTGACATGCCCGCCAGTAAGGCGCGTGATGTTTCGTTTGTGTGCACTTAACCAGCTCGCTCAGCGCTTTCGAATGATGCGAAAAATGACCCTGTCCTTGACAAAGTCGAAAAGAAGTCCAGAGTACCAGCTTCCGGTAGACCAAGAATATGAAACAGCACGCAGGGACAGGGAGCATAATCTCACACTGGGCCTCTTGGTCTTTGATATCTTCTTGCTCTTCTCTCTCCTCAGTGAAGATGTCGCGGAGTCGCTTGTGGCGTTGGTAGTTATAGTCCGAAGCCTATGTCAGTAGCAAGGAGCACAAAATCTGTGCGAGACGTCTATGTAGCTCCGAAGAGCTATTGCTCGAGCGCAGAGCAAGGATATGTCGCATAACGTCGGCGCACATGACTTGCAGTGCGGACGTGTTCTTGAGCGCTTTCAGGACTCGATAATGTCGCAGAGTACGTTCCAGCCATGACTTCCGCAAGAGGACTGCTTCCAGTGGGGCGTGTGGACGTTGTAGGCACCAAACGTTCTTTTCTTCGACAAGCCGTTTGTCTTCGTCATATCTTTTGCCTTGCACTCAAAACTTCAAACGTGTACTCTTTCGGTCCAGTAGCGACAGCGCACATAAGAAGTCTTCTCGGCCTGGTACTGAACCGTCTGCTTCGCTCCAGATATAACCGAATATCGTCAGCAAGAGAGGCCCAGTTTTCGCAAAGCATAATGTTTGGCCGCCAGGATGGCCTACCAGAAGCTGAGAGCGTCTAGTGACACTACTGCATTGGAGTTCTTGTATCTTGAGACGCAGCTTGGCCATCTCTGCTTCGGCGCACACACTAACGTCTGCCAGGAATAACTGCTTTTTTCTTATGTTCGAGAGAGGTCGTTCAGGTGGATTGCTGAGGTCGAGACCACGGGTATGAAACGCTAGGGTGACAGCTCTTCGCTCGCAGCGAAGTGAACGCGGACGAATTTTGCGTGCTTGAATCTCGACCCAAGGCTGAGGGCGAACGCGCTGCTGACTTCGCAAAGACTTGGCTGGATCATTTTAAAAACGTGATCTTTTCCCTCAACAAGTTTCGCTGCTGAAGTCCCGAGGAGATGATCGAAGCTTGCTGATATAAGCTCATGGGGGGACTTCTCCACAAAGTCATCCACTCTTCCTCGTATTTGCGGTAGTCAAAGCTCTTCACAAAACAAAAACGGTATGTCTTCGTCCCTGGCGTGTTCAATCCGGCCGTCTGCCGCTGGGATCGTCGCAGCACAGCCTCTGCGTGCGCCATGCAAAAATGACTGGTCTTCACGCCCCGGATTTGTGCGATTTCTATGTTCAATATCCTGTCACTCTTTTCAATGCCCTGGCGCCCGTTAACGGGTATAGAGAAAACATTACACTCGATAATTCCCAGGAGGCCGGCGTTAAACAGAGACTGGTATTTGAGCTGCAGCCAGTCAGCCAATTCCTCGGGACCAGCCCAGTATCCAATATATAGCCGGTCTGTGAGGCATGCAGGTCATGTATTTTGGCAAATTGTCACATCTCGCTAGTTTCCTCGGCAACTTGACGCTTCTCCCCACGTCGCGCTGTTCGCCCATTCGAGAAATCCTCACGCGTCGCGCCTGGGAAGCAGAACGGTCTACGGAGCATAATATCGCGCTTCCCCTACCCATGAGCTGGGACCTTCACACGATTCCATGGCGCGTACGGAATATATATCGAGGCCAAAACCTCCGCGACCTGCGCGTTGTGATCGGCCTCAACCGACGCCTGAACCTGCTGCACCCGGACGCAGCCATCGAGCTCAGCGCGTCGAACGAACAGAACAACGATCAGCCACTTCCACAGCCTGCGCGACCCCAGGAGCTTCAAACGTCCGCCGAACCCGCAACATGGGACATTGCAATCGAGCTCGGCGCGTCAACGGTCAGGCCGTGATAAAAAAGCTAGGAGGTGAATGGAAGTTCGTCAGATGGGCAAGGCGTGAGCGCAAGCAGTGTTGGAGGAGCCGAGGCGTTTTTCCAGCACATGGTAAGCGAAGTCATCGGGCAAAAGGAAGGAACCTTCAATATATCGACCGCTGGACGAACAGTAGCGTGCAAGAACTCATGCTAAGTTTGCAGGGCCCGGGGGTGGAGGCCGAATTCGAACATGTCAATGGGTGTGTGAGCAGCATCACGGGTTGCATCTCGAACAGCGGTGACAAACGACTGAGAGACGGATTCTATGATGTGGTGGATTCTGGCCATTCTGAAATGGTAAGCCTTGAAAGCCAGAAGCGCTTTCGCAGATCTAATGCTGTACAGAACGTCGGCCTTGCTCAAGTCGCAGACGGCGTCATCATCCTTAGTCCTCAAGAATACAAAGATCATCCGGGAGGTGCAGGAGAAATCAACATGGCCGTGGAAAATAAGGTTCGGTCAATCAGCAGGATCAATGGCGCCAAGTCCTCCGAATTGAATATCTGGGAAGTGTCCGAGTGCATCGATGAGTAATTCAAATCCGAGCCGGAAGCCGAGGTAGCCACCTGATTTGGACTATCGGACGAAGAATGGAATCAAGTAATGGTGCGCGCGAATCTGGCAAACAACAGTCTAGATCAGCGCCGCGCGAAGACTGTACGATCTACGTTAGAGGCCGCTCTTGAATTGGTCCGCGAATCAAAGGTTGGGGTTGGGTCATACGTGCTATTGAATGGTCTTATGTCGCGAAGCCCTACGGCTTTAAAAGCTTTCAGGAAGATGATCAGCGAAGACTTTCCGACGGCAGAATTTCGTCTGGATAAGGAAACACACATGTAGGTGATTTTGAGAATAACCTCAAGGTTCTAAACGTATGGTGGCTAACGATCTGAGCAGCACCGCTGTCATTGCGGGGATGATGTACATGGCGGGCGAGCCTATGAGATTTTTTCGGCCAAGAGAGTGCCGGTGTCGCTCTGGCTGAGAAGCAATCCATATGGACCGCCAAATGAGGATGATGACGATACCATGATCCGCATATGCACGCAAAGACATGACATGGATGACTCGCAGAGTGTACTGGATCGCTTATCAGCGTCACACCCCATACACTACGAGCTCCGTGCTCCCGAGGATGCGCCTCCTTCACTCGATCTCTCAGTCTTCGGAACACCGGCCGGCGTTTCTGACGAAGAGATCATAGAAGATTGGAATCTGGACAGTTTGCCTTTACTAATGCTGGCGAGGTGACCGAATTTGGAAGGTTTGAACTGCAACTACCGGAATCTACTGTGACGCCCGGTAGAAGTTTTATCTATACGCGATGATATTCAGGTACAAGGTGAGTTTTACGCTACATTTGCGTATGATGGACGCCCGTCAAGGCATTGGAAAAGACGCCATTTGGAGATGCCTTCCACGAAGGGCAACTTGCTCGGAAATGGCAAAAGTACCGAGGCATCAATTTGAGCTTTGGAGAACTGAGACTGGTTGCCAGATCAGAGCTGCTCCTGAAGCATCCAGCCAATTCACCACGGACCAATCAATAGTCTGGTGTATCTAGAAAAGCTTCTGCAAACGCCTTCGACACCGCCCTGCCAGTGTGGGTCCCCGGCTGAGCCAACCATTCTGCGAAGAAATCTGCCTCGTAGATTCACGTGAGATGATTAACGAAGCCCTTTTCACGATAAGAGGACGGCAACGCCCACATCAACACGAGCCCCGATCTCTAAGGATACAAGGCCGGTGGACTAATCCGGTCTGCTGCGCAGCGCCTCAAATACGTATAGCGCGAAATCTCGGAGCTCGTCATGCTCTATCTTCTCGTTCGTATCCAGCGCATCATGCCAGCTTCCACAAGAGCCTAGAACAGTGACTACAAGCTCTCTATCAGGAAGCTCAATAGTATGAACTACTTCGACACCCTACCTCTGCGCCCGCGCCTGGCCGTCATGTCTGCGACTGCGACGGTGATCATGAAGACGCGGAACTCGCCGAGTTTTCTCAAACCTCCAACAAACTCTTGGTGAAACCATTGTCCCGTGGTCTGCGCCGCTCGTCGACTGCTGGTCCTGCGCCCACCCGACTGGCATCTCAAATGCTTTGCGACGTCAATTGTTTTCGGGTGTAGGATGACATGTTCGCTCCCGCAGCTGTGGCTCCGTTTCAATACTTCGACTTCTCTAAGCCGACATGCAATCGTGGAATCGCGAATGATCGGCCGAAACGACCAATTTGGTGGTGCACATGCGGCATTTCATCCAAAGCTCGAACATCATCGATCTTGCCGGATACATGTTCGAGCTCAGTCGCTGAAGGAAAGAGCCGCAGCGAGCTCGGTTCATGCCGCTTGACGCGTTCGTAGATGCCCTGAACGTTGGTGGCAGTGTTTGTGTCGTATTGTGGCCAGGCTAGCATCAAAATGCTCCTTCGCTCACTCAGCGGTGGAACTCGCGAAAGCTGCTTTCGTACCCAAGTGTCATTCTGGAAATGGACCTTGCATGTGATCATGTCGGCCAAGATCGAGGCAGTGAGGAGGGACTGGTGAGCGTGGACGTGCTCGCGATCCATGCTGAGAAAAGGCAGGGTTGGCAGCCAGCATCAAATGTTGCGCTTCGTTGGGCAAGAAGCAGTTTGAATGAGTTTGCTGTTTGCTGCCGCAATATGCCTATTGTGAAGCGTCTGCGTCAATATAAGTTCGGCCAACTTATCCTCACAGCCAATCCGATGTACACTGGAGTATTTTGCGCAGAGCTAGTGTCGACCATGCCACTGTTAATGTTGTTTTAAAAGCTGAGTCTGAGAGACACCTCTGACTCCAGTCTTCGTCGGGGGATGAGATTCGGGATCGAGAGCATCTTGCGTCACTAGTAGGCGGCGTACGACCGGTCGACAATTCAAATCAACCTTGACAATACTCGTGTTTGTCGCATTACAATCGGCACACCTTGTCTCATGAATCTCATCTGATCTCGGTCGATTCCCGTGTACTTTGCAGCGATAGTCGAGTCGGTGCTGTTTGGTTCGTTGCATGTGGAGCCCAACGTGTGCGAGTGGACATGCTCTATGACCTGTTGCAATAAATCGATAGTGCCTAGACCAGTACGACATTATGTATGCAGTCCACTGCTTCCGTGGTTGTCAAGTTGACGTAATGAAACGTTCTGTCGTACAGTTGGGCCCAAATCCCTGGTCTCTCAGCTATAGCGGATCAAGATGAGAATAGCTATGTCAAGGCTTGCGGCCAGCCGAATACCACCGGGGTCGATTCGCTTCGCCTGAAGAACACTATCCCATTTACCCAATCCACAGAGTCTACCATAGGAACGCCTTCCACATCCTGAGTGACCCATACCCTAAGCGATACATGGTTTTACCGCCAACGACGATCGACATCGAATCTTGCGTGCCAGGACGTAAAGATTGCCGTAGCGCGGGGCCATTTACCACCGAATATGCCGCAGGCACTCGGTGGATGCTTCGAGGTCGCTACGTGCAGATGCCAGTCAGTACGCATGGCTTCCACCACCGAGTCTGCCATCAGGTCCATGTGTTGTTTTGCTGTCGTGGGCCTTGTGTCGGCCATGTCAGCTTCGAGGTATCGTCCAATCTTTGAGCATAGAGATCAAAGCCCTCCTCCCGCAAGGCTTCGGTTAGTTGAGGGAGGCAGTCCCTCTGAAAGTCGTTCAGACCTCGAGTATGGCACTTACGGCTCTGATGACGACGGTGAGGCCATTGAGATGGCCATACAGACACCCCGGCGTGATCCCACAGGTATCTTTCTGTCAAACGTCCAGACCGATTCAGCAATACATGGCTAATTCGGCATTCTTTCGAAAATGATAAGTGTTTTGTTTCTCCCGGCGGTGTGAATTTGTTGAAAGCGATGTATTGGATGTAATGTGTGATATACATTTCTCCTGGGCATTTTTGGATCTTTTGTCCGTTTCGAAGAAGAATATCCCCATTAAGGAAGTGCAAGGTCAAGCAAGCAGAGGTCGACGTTGTCATCTTGCCTACGCATCTCCTTCGAGACAAGGAGGACGCCATAGTTGCAGCTAATTGCTACGATCGATCGTAGAATATCGATGCTGCTGACGGCCCCGACTGCTATCCGAACCCGTACTAGGTGGCTTTATCGTTTGTTTCGAACAACATGTTCTTTAAATCCCCACAGTTTTCGGGCTCATCATCCTCCATTCCCTCTACCTTGTCAACCAGCTTCGGTACTACCTCACTACTACTACCCTGAATAACATTCGGCGCTCTCGCATTCCTTGTTTGATACTTAGCTGTGCCCAGACAGGATACTTATCCCGTCCCTTTAGCTTCATCAGCTTGCCGCTAGATACGCTTGCTAAATTAGACCGCATGCTGTCTAGATGGCCGTATGAGTATCGGACGTTGATATTGAGATGAAGGTTGGCTTGCGGTAAAAGATCCGAATTGAACAACCCTCATACGCACCGTGCGCTAGGAAGTCAGCGATGCAAAAAGCGCACAGTCGTGGGCTCATAATCTGTTCTGAAACGAGCAAAAAGTGCGTATTGGCTATGACCGCGCTGTTGCTATTTTAATGTAGATACGGACTGTCATTTTGCATTGATAATGAATTTTAGGCAGCAGCATCTAGGATCAGGTGATAGTAATTTTTCCGAAAGCAACGGACGACATTCCCTACATACACCTGAGGCAATATTCGCCACACTAATTGTAGCCTTGTGTCCATCTCTGCTTCAGAGAACGCGACTTGTTACTTAACGTTACCTGGAGCGTCCTGCATCAAAGCATTGATTTCTCTCAGTAGCCGGTCATGGACAGCACGACCTTCATCGAATGGACAACGCTTGCGCAGGAATGGTGAGACTTCTGATCTAAAGTTGTGTTGTTCTGTTACGAAGCGACTACAGTATCCGGCGATGCCTGGCCATTCGGACGGTAAATCTGGGAGCTATTCTTTGGTGGGAGAAGGTGGTGCCGTTGTTGTTGTTGCGACCATAACACTGGTCACTCTGAGGTGTTATGCCCCTGACCTGCTGTGACTTGTCCTAAGCCGCTTTCTTTGTCTTGATGGGTTGCGTCCTGCGCGATATCCCTAGCTTGCTGTGACTTCGCCTCTGCTAATCCCTTGGCTTGATGTAGGCGATCTTGGGCACCTTTGTTGATGCGTTGGTGATAAAAGTAGGCAAGCGCGGCAAGAAGGAGCACCAAGAGGGTGGTACCAATGGCAGGAAAGCTGACACCGGAGGTGCTCAAGACGAAAAGACTGGAGAGGTGGTGAGTGAAAGCGGTGGCGTAGGGAAAGTGTGAGGTTGCTGAGAGGACGGAGGAAGTGACACCGCTTATAGCTCTAGCGCCTCTGCCCAGGACGCCAGTCGCATGTGAACCAATGGTAGATGGTTCTGAACCGATGGTTGAACTTCCGGAGCTGAGAGCTGCGCCAGCTTGTTCACGAACAATCGACGCTCCTGGGCCGGCATTAGAGTACTGTGCGGGGATGACCCGTTAGTTCTTTGCCTCAATGGATCAGGGTATTGTCCTAGAGTTTTCTCATACTGCGCTAACTGCTGAAGACAGGTCCAACCCCATGATGAATAGGAAAGATGATATATTGGTTGTCAAGATCTGGTGATTTTATGCCTTGGAAGAGTTTTTGAAGATACAAGCACTGACGAGGATTAGCTATAATTGTTGAGCCGCAGCAAGAATAGATTATATAGATCGTTCCGTCTTGTGATTGCTCCATACCAAGCACACTCCACGTCACTATAACAGCAATCTCTCCCGCATGTCACGCTAGGCTGACGACAAACAGTGTATTTGACCCTGTGGGACCTTGTCAGCTACGCGGGCGTTCATGATGTCATGAAATGGAGGACATTGGCTTCAAGCGTTTACAAGCATGTCTAATCGCTCGATATATTTGTTCCCAACCTCGTCGTGTCTTATATTTAGTTCGTACAGAAGGTGTTCATGACACCTCGGTCAAGTCTCCCATCATGCTACAATTAGTGAGAGGATAAGGTAGGGAGTATGTAGGTCAAGGTTGCATCTGTCAAAGGGTGCGCCAGTCTTGCCTGTGGATGACGTCCGCGTGATTGCGCCACTACATTGAAGGAACACTCTTGTACATAGACCTGCAGAAACTCACGCCGTAAGCATGACGCATTTCACTAGAACTAAATACAAGCACGATCACAACAAGGAGAATTGCAACAAGCATTTTAGCATCGGAGCTAGTCCCTTCTAACGTGTCAGTGGTTGTCAAGACTTAGAAGTACGTCTGCGTACCCCGCCAACGTCTTCCGTACTTGTAAAACTAGAATATGCAATCAGGAATCCGGATAATCCACATGAGTCTGGATCTCAATCAAAGCTCGTGGGTACCCCATTCACTCGGTCCCCAAACGCATTTAAGCAGGGCTGATTTCATGCTTCCATCAAAACGGCTGATAGCTCCCAGATCACAATGAACACAATTGAAGTAACGAATGAGCCAAAAGCGCGTAGCTCTACGCAGAAGCGAATTCAGTATGAACCGCCGCCGATCGCTTCGGAGCGCAAAGGAAGCAGAGATAGATATGAGACTGTTGAGATAGCTACAGAGTTGCGACAGTCAGCAAAGATACGCACTATATACTGCTCGGGCGATCTGCTACTGTCTGTGAATGATAGATGGAGGAGAAAAATGACGGCTGGGATTAGTAACCCTAGAGGCGGTAGTCGAAAACGAGGCACTAGAAACCTCGGCGGCCAGACGAACAGAGGTGAGAGTTAACCATCACAGAAGTGGGAAAGAAGCCGACAGACCAGCAACGAGTGTGACTCATCGGACATTGATCGGCTAGATGAGGTTGGCGACGGGGGTCCAATGGGGATGACGACAGTAAAGTGAGAGAAGAGACGCGACGAAGATAGGAATGAAAGCGGGCGAGCCCAGAGATGTGGCGGCTTGTTGTCGTTGGGACGAGCGAGATGGTAGGATATTCGTACGATGAGGGGGCACAGATGGAAGCGTGAGAGTCGTTTTGAAAGATAGCTAGACCTGTCATCAGCTTGGTACTAGAATACAGTATGATCTCAGAGAAATTTACTACCACATCGGTGAGCACGCTTTGGCGAGCCGAAGTTTCTGGGAATCCAGCCTACCTTTTGTCTAAGGATGATCGACCGGTACGGAAGGATGATGAATCAGCGGCGAAAAAAGATTATAACCGCAATTGCACGGTGATGCACTGTCGAAAGTGCTTCTCACACTTCCCGGTATCCATCTGTAAAACGATCGCGGAGGAAGGACCGTCGCTTACGTAGCTACGGGCAAGCGCCCGCCGAGAGGGTTCTCTCGGCACCTCATTATCATACGATGGCCTACATTCCTAGACGTTGTGGTCTGACAACTCTTAATCCGTGGCACGATCTCACCGCCCGCTGAAAGCAGAAGGCTTCCCGATGGCTTGCACATCCCCGCGCCGTGCACACCTCCAACCCCACAATCAACAACACTTCAACACGCGTTATTTCTGCAGCCATGGCAGCTATGGATGAAGCAATCGCGTTTTTACATACTTACGATACTGCCAATATCTCTGAAGCAGCCAAAAGGTCCAATGTCAATAGAAGCACACTCAGCAAGCGATTTTCGGTGAGAACAGGGTCCGAGGCTAAAGCAGACAAGAAGCAGCAATTGTTGACGGAGAAGCAAGAACTAGTGCTGGTCAAACATATTGCAAGTCTGTCTGAATGGTGTCTACTGCTTACACCAGCAATGGTGGCCCTGTGGGCCTCTCAAAGCCCGGCAAGAACTGGGCTGCAGGATTCAAGGCCAGGCATAAGGACCTCCTTAATAGCAGCTATTTCAACACCATCGACCTCGCAAGGCACAAAGCGGACTCTGGGCCTTCATACGGGCATTGTTTCGCTGTTCTGAAGCAGGATCTTGATCAGTATTTCATACTGTCTCAGAATTGCTACACTATGGATGAGAAAGGTTTTTTGATAGGCCACCTTCAGAAGGCTAAAAGGATTTTCCCAAAGACCGTAGTGAAGCAGCAGAGGCTCCTAGGAAGTGGCCAAGATGGCTTTAGGGAGTGGATAAACCTCGTGGCCACTATATGTGCAGATGGTAGCTCACTGCCACCCGCTTGGATCTACAAGGCCTCCACTGGTGACCTTCCAAGACTCATGGCTCCAAGATTATGACCCTAGCGAGCATCTTGCTGGTTTGCAAGCTCGCTCAATGGCTGGACCAACGATGAGCTTCGTGTGAGCTGGTTACAGAGCCTGTTCAACAAGGAGACTGCTGTCAAAGCGAAGAGGGACTGGAGGCTGCTCATTATCGATGGCCATGGCTCTCATCTCACTCTCAGGTTTTCGGATGTCTGCTAAAGCCATAGGATCTTACTTGCCATCTATCCATCTCATTCGACACACCGATTGCAGCCTCTGGACGTCAGTCTGTTTGCACCTTTAGCCGCCTACTACAGTCAGTCAATCAATGACTTTACTGGACTGTCACAAGGCCTTGCAACCATCCCTAAGCGTGATTTCTTCAAGGACTACTATTCGTTCTTTGATAGAGCCTTGACGGAAGCCAATGTAGCCTCTGGGTGGCGCAAGACTGGAGTAGAGCCCTTTGAGCCAGAGGAAGTGCTCAAGATGTTCAAGAAGGAAGACGGTGAACTCCCAGGGGGCTTAGAGGATGAACACTTTTCTAGAAGCCCTCACAAGCAGCTGTATATACTCTCCGTCAGCTGTAAGGACTATCAGAGGGGATGTTAGCCAAGAGGCGGCCCAAAGAGATGCTCAATGGCAAGGGGTGATTGAATCTCTCAGTGAGACTTGCCTTGGCGCTGCCGCAAGGTGTAAGCTTTCAGAGGATCGCAAACAAGGTTATCTAGAGGCTCTGAACAACGAGAAGGGGAAAAGAAATAATGGTAGGCCTCTTATGGGGAATTTCATAGCGCAAGAAGGCTCTGGAGCCTTATTCTTCAGTCGGTCTAGGATCCTGAAGGCTAGAGAGCTTCAGGATGCTAAGGAGGCTGCCAAAGAGCAAGAGGCTCAAGAAAAAGTGCAGAAGGCCCAAGACAGAGCTGAACGGAAGGCTCTGAAGGAGTCGGAAGATGATAGACATATAGAACTGTAGAATAGAATGGTATCTGGACTCCAAGTGCCTTTAATATCATGTCAAATGAATCAACCTTGATATAAGTACAGATAATACAAGGCTATGTTGACGAGGTGAGGAAGGTGTGCACGGCGCAGGGATGTGCAAGCCATCGGGAAACCTTCTATGTGCTTTATCGCAAGGAGTGAGCGCTCTATTCCAGCCGTGCTAGCGCAAAGACTCGACAGAGCCCGATGCTTTTTTTCGCCGAAATTGGCAGCAAGCCTATGCCGTGGGCCAAAAATGGCACATGAGGCACACGAATTCTGGTGAGTCTAGCCTGGAAGGACGGATGAGTCGAAATCTCGTGCCTCCAGCCTGCTAATCGGTTCGCCCGCATGGCACAGCCGGCGTGCGGACTCAGTGCCGAATATTGTAGGACGCGCACAACTGCTCCAACTTGGTGGGGTGCTTTCTTGCACCCCTCTGCAGAGCAGATATAGGACCAGGCTGTCTTGAGCACTATTCGTCTGGTACCCTCGCGAAACCGAGCGATACCGCCGCTACCCCGCCAAAACAACCCTTACGGCTATTGTCGGAAAGCATATCACCACATCCTCGAGTCGTCTCCAAGCCAAGGGTGCATTTACACGTCACAATTGCTCGATCATGACGATTATAATCGCAGTCGTAACGCAAGCTTCTGCCACGAGCTGTCAGTTCATATCAATGAAAAGAGGGCATTTCGAACATAACTTTAAGTCGCAACTATCTAAGTCTATCTTGCACCAATTTCTAAACAAATAGCAATCCGGCCCAAATTCCCAACCAGTTTCTAATCAATCACCATGTCCACCAAGACCAATGCCGGGAAAGGCACCTCTCATGCCTCCGACTCCGCTCTTCCCCAAGGGATCCAGGACCACGTTCGCCTTTCCCATTCCCTTGTTCCGTCTCATTCCGCTAACATCGTAAAGGTTTCAAAGGGCACCGAGAATATCGTCCCCGATGCACTCCACGACACCGGCAGTAACAAGCACACTGGCAACGTCTCACACGCCACCGGCGACTCCAAAGTTCCGCAGACGCTGCAGGAAGGTCTGCCCAAGACAGTCGAGAAGATTGTGCCAAACGCCGTTCATGACACCAGTGGCGCCAAGTGATAGCAGCAGGGACCAGCTCTCACATGCGAATGAGGTTTACGGCTATGGCCATGTTGTCCGACGTCATGGAGAAACAGTAAGTCATTAGTACCTCATTGAATGTATCGTTACTCCAATAATTTTCTGCCTTCAGTAACGTAGACGACGATGTACGGACGCTCCTCGCTTAGCGACGCGGCCACGCTTATATTGAGTCACTTTGGTCGACTGTACGTCGAGATTGCGACGACTTGAGACCGCTCTTGATGATGGTGATGATGATATTCTTCATTCAGGCTATGCACGAAGACCGTATGGGCCGTCCCTAAACGCTGCCTTACACTACAATGAATGTCACCTTGCACTCAGGACTCGATAGATTAGCCAAGGCCTCAACTGAATCTCATGTTCGAAGAACGAGGTAGTCTGCGAGTCTCTTAAGGAAAACGCATAACGTTAGAGATTCGCGCAACCTTCATATCCGGCTTCCAGCTTTCGCGTGGGCCATCCACCAGCTTGCCCGTCTGTACGTCCTTACGCCCGCTTCATCCTCCTAGCAAGAACGAAGCGTCTCCCAACCTGTCGCATGCTGCTTCCCGCAACGCTTTGCGAGCCTCAGCGTACAGTTCGCAGTGCAACAGTACATGTATAACTGTCTCGTCACCGCGTCCGCACTCGCACGTCGGACTGTCTGTGAGCTTCTTCCCGAACAGACAGGCGTTCAGCCCGCAGTGCTCCGTCCGAGTCTGCACCAAGATGGACGCCTCGTCGGAGGTCAGCGCTCCGTACAAATGGATGATGTGCTTGCCCGACCAAGCCTTGTCCGTCTCCCACGTGTAGTACTTCACGCACACATCATCCTCGTTCGTGTGCATGTTCTTGGCCCGCTCTGCTTTGACCAAGCGCAGCACGCCCGACAGCTCACGAACCCTCTCAGACGGGGCGACTGTGGGCTTGCTGCCGTGTTCTATGACTGCCTTTGCAGCTCGTCTTGCTTCTAAAACGGCGCGGATGCTTTTTTCGCCAGGGACGAGGAAAATTGTCACCTGGTGGCCGGCAACTTCCATCTCGAGGAAGGCATCAGCAACGGCAAGTCTGTGCAAGATCCCCTTGATCACCCTTTACTTTGTGACCCTTCTCGATGACTGTCAGCGCATCTCGACTCGTCGCTGCTATGTACCCGTGTGCTGTCTTGCGCAATGTCCCTTGCATGCTCGAGAGCATACAGTAACGCCGTAACCTCGGCACAGCTCAGCGAGCACATCGAAGACCACGCGATCGCTAGTCGTTTGACCGCGCTAGCTGTCATCCAGTATTTGATGATCACAGCTGCACCGATGCGCTTTTCGTCCGTCTCCACGGCAATATAGTTCAAGTACGCACCTCGAAATTGAAGGGAGCGACAGAGCTGCACTGCTTTATCAGCTCCAAATATACGGCTGACGCTCTAATACTCTGCCACGGGGGCATCACCCACGCCTGACGTTCGTGAATCCGGATACCATTGACTGGCTCCAGCTGTTCTTCGTAAACGTCGAAGACCGCCCTCAGCGGGTGCGAGCCTTGCAGCGGAAACCACGAAATGCATCTCTGCAGCGGATCATCCGGAGCGAGTGCGCACAGCTTGGTGATGGAAGTTGAGCTAGGATTGCACCTTCTCTTCGCATTGCAGGACAAGCAACGCCACGGACCTATACGTCCGCAGGATTGATCGTGAGGCAAGCCTTTGAACCCGCTCGAGTGCAACGAGGTGTCTTTTGACGACTAATGGCAATGGCGCATACTGTACCGACATCGCGTGGTCCGTCGTATGCACCACTGCCGCCATTTACAGCTGGCGCACTGCGATGGGCGGACACCGCGGATCCTTCTCAGTGCCATGCACTTGCCTACCGCTCGTGCGACCGCTTTCGAAACATGCTCATACATAGTGAGTCTAAATCGAGCGTGACGCCGAGAATCTTGACGCTTTCCTTCGGTATAACAGTCTTGGCGCAAAGACTAGGCGTCGATGGCTCTGGTGTAGGTTGCAGCGGCCGGACGAAGATGGTGAAGGCTGTCTTGTCCCCCTCGAACACCGAGCCACTCTCTCGTGCCCACTTCTCCGCTGGCGGTACCAACTGTCTTCGGAGCTTGCGCACATTGTCCGCTACGCTTTTACCGGTCACCCTCGCGTTGTAATCGTCGACGAAGCCGACAGAACCTCCACCTTTATCGATGTGGCCGTGCGCGAGGTTCGCATTGTAGAAGATATAGAGTATCGGCGACAGCGGTGACCCTTGAGGAATGCTTGCGTGCTCAGTATCCTAGACCGACGACTCGTAGTCATTTACTACCATGGAAGCCCTCCGACCGTTGCAGAGCTTTCAATCCACGCCACCAGGTCTGACGGTATTCTCCGTCCGCGAAGTCCACTTGCGAGCACCGAGGGATGCACTCGGTTAAAAGCGCCCTGTACGTCGAATGACGAGAGTGACAACACTCTGCACCCTCGCCACGCTTCTTATATCTTCTCGACTAGCAGGTTGAGAGCCTTTTCCGCCGACGTTTTTGATCGGCCGAGGAAGTGGTTCTCCGGCACTAGCGTGTATGTCTCGGCTAAATAAGATATCCTTCCGCGCGATCACCGCTTCCAGTCCATTGCTGACAGTCGCCAGCAGAGATATTGGCTTGTACGCCTTCGGCCTTGAATAGTCCGGCTTTTCCGGCTTGCGCAGGACAACGATCTTGGCCGTGAGACATCGCTGCTGTACGTGCTTCAGGTCGAGTGACGTCTGGTATAATATCAGGGCTGCACCGCTCAGTGCGGGCCACAGTTCCTGCCAGACACGAATCGTAGTCTAGTCCAGACGGGGTGCGGTGTCAGGCTACGATTGCATTATCGCCACCTCGACTTCTTCAGATGTCAATCTTGCGAGCAGCAATTGTGCATAGCTAAGAGATTGCCCTTCTTCAACAAAGTCTACGCTTACGAAGACCAGTGCTGCCGGGTTCTGCTGCCCGCGTCTGTATTCGATGCAATTGATCCGTGCCTTCTTCGCCGTCATCACCAGGCTGTTTACGAGCGCCCGATACGGCACCACGACGATCGTCACACCGTGATAGCCCAGACAAGCCGGTGCCATGAACAGCAAGCTCTTCCCTCCACTGGCGGTAGTACGACCACTAGCGGAGTCCTTTGCTCGCCGGACACCATCACTCGCAGAGCCTCCCTTTGTTCTTCAGACCTGAATGCGACCTCCTCGGATCCTAAGACCATTCGCACAGCCTTCTTGATCTCTTCTTCGCCTACAACACGAGCGTGCTGTAACTCCCGGCTCGACGACAGCGCCGTCGATCTGTGAAGCAGCGGTGGCGCCTCGAGCTGAGCAATCGTCGGCGGTGTCGCCAGTCCCCAACCGGCAGACATCTGCGGGGTCTGTCGCTGCCAATGCTGTTGCTTTTTTAGAAGCGGGTGTGGTTGACCTGCCGAAGCTGCTGATGTCGACGCGGCATCTCCTGCCCTCCGATTCCCAGTCCTTGCGGAGATACCGTCTGCGATCCAGTCAACAGCGCGGAAGCGGAATATGCGATACCTCCTACGTCCCCCGAGTCCGGTGCGAAATCGGCCCCTTCATCCGGCGTCTGACCATCTAACCCAGGACCTACCGGCATCGACCATCCTCGAGTATTCTGACCTTCTCCTCCGAACCATCATCCACTGCCCGACCCGTAGACACTCCATCTACTGAGCCCCCTTCGTTAGACGGACTGCGGGGACCCCTAAGACCCTCGTCGCCCCCCACTCCCTAATCCCGTTTTCCTCATCATTGTCTTCATCCTTCTTTCCTTCTCTAGCTCCTCTCCCTCTACGCTTGTGCTGATTCCTCTCGTATGCATCCCTCTCTTCTGTCCTCTCCTACCATAGCTCGTCAAGTCTAAGAAGTCGTGCCACTGTCGGCTGAGTGGCCTAAAAGTGTCGATCGAGCGACCGCTGAGATGCTTTCACTATGTCGACAGATACTCCGTAGCGGTCCACGCCTATATCCGCTCCTCTATCTGCCGACATCTTTGGTGCATCATCGTCTTCAACCTCCGCCTCTTCGACTTCTTTCGTCTCTTCGTTGTAGCCTCGTGCGGACTGCTAACCTATGACTTCACGGCCAATGCTGATCGCTACGTGTCGGTAATCGTGTGTCGTCAAGCGCGTCCCAAGTCGCTTCTGCGATTCTCGAGCCATGATCCGTGTCGTTGTTCAATGTGTTTCCGTAGGCGAAAACGCCACGCTGGCATTCCGAAGGACCAATTGACCCCAGGGTCAGGATAGGCTGTCTGTCAAGAGCGGCCGTTGTCGCGCATCCAGTAGTCTGTGATCTGGACCGCACCACTTGGTACCGATCGGCGGCATTGCCGCAACATCGGTTGTTTTTAGGCTTGTCTCAAATGCGGTGGTGACTAGACCTTTCGAAAAGCTTACTTGTGCGTGCTCGAAATGACTACCTCAGGATTTTCAGTAACTGCGACCGTGACGGGAAAAGAAATTGCTGCATTCCAGCACCTGAACATGAATGTTTCAATCCATTCGCATCTTTCTTTTGAGCCCGTTCACCCTTCTCCTGCCCGATGTCGACTCAATATTCTTTCTAGATCACCTTCCAACGACTGCTTTGGATCTCAATTTGTGCTTCAAAGTGATCTTAAAACGGAACGCAAATGCACGGCGGTGCTCACTGGGTCTACCTGTTTCAACCCGATCTCGAGGCGTTCCGCCTAAGTGGGAGTCGGCGAGAGGACAGGGACAGGCGAGCGGACAAACGAGACGGGCTTCGAGACTCGCAAGTGCAGTTTCCATTTGCGGGCGTAGGAATGCTGTTGAAAACGGTGCAACGTTCGTAATCGATTCGACTGGCAGGGACGAAGGACTGCAAAGGGCCATCGACGCCCTTCCCAGTCCGCGACTACGACTGTCACAACTCACCTTAGGTCGTTCGCCCCTCGGAACCGGTCTCACCTCCGACCCTCTGACCTTAGTCTGCTCCCGTATTCAAAGTGATGTTGACAACTTTGATTCATCGCTACATAGCTATCGTGCTCTCTCGTCGGTATCTCAGGGGTGGCGAATTCAGGACGGAAGCAACCTACCGACCGATCTGAGAGAGAGGGACCGATCGTGCGGGTGGTGCAGATAGACAGACACGTCCTTTGTATTTTGCGTACGGAGCTACCTTGGCATTCTTCCAATCGTGAGGCTGTCAACCTTAATTACTGCTCGGTGATGGGAACCCCACAAACAAGGCGCCCTACGATGGATTCTGGACTCTGTAACGAAGGTCAGTGAATTTATTCCGCCCGGCGCTAAGCACCTAAAGGGCAACAGACTGTTTACGCTACGTATAATGTGTTTCTCCCATTCATAAAGCCCAACAGAACCGAAAATCACTCCTCTCTGGCGCTCTTTCTCATACAATGTGACACATGTTCTTACTTCGAACTATCGTATCTAATGGTTGGCGGGTGCTCTTGAAGCTGTGTTTCCAAGTGTTCATCGTCCTACGTCCAGCGGATGCAGCGGGACCTGCCGTGTGCACGAGGGTGCGTAGGGTTGGTGCGGTGTTTGGTGTGGCTCATCGGTGTCACAGTTGAATCGCTTAATTGCGAGGATAAAATGAATGACGGCTCGCACCGCATCCATGTCCGGCTTCCAGTCGTCCGTATTTGTAATTGACTTGCCTCCAAGGAGGCGTGGAAGGTTGTCCGCGCCCATCCATGCTCTCAAGATATGCCGTTGCTCACTCCACTTCTCGCAATAAAAGATGAAGTGAGAGCTTGACTCGGTTGCCTCCCCGCAGTCACAGAGATCAGCCTCTGCTGCTTTGATCATATGTAACGGTACCCATTCAACGGTGTCATGCCGGGTGCGGAGCTGCGCGAGTAGGCTCGCTTGCTTCTTGCTGAGGCTGTCATAAATGCGCCGGGTATGGTCGCCGGGCATGGTCGCCGGGCCATGCGGCGTCCATCTTACGCAGACTCCGCAAACGCTGTCGGCTGTTGCACGTTCGCTCTCACCACACGACGTAAGGCACTCAGAGCTGTCGTTTTTACATATCGAGCCCCACCTTGAATCCCCCTTCCCTCCTCCGTGGCATTCCGCGCTAGCCGCTTGGCCCTTTGCCCCAGTTTAAAGATCGGGCTCGCTGGAGCCCACATGAAAATCACCCGGTCGTTAGATTTACTCAAAGAGTCGGTGTGTGTCAGAACTTTGCTGACGATTGCTTGTCCGGACCGCCTTGTTGGCGCTCGAAGGGCAGGAAGGACGGCTCGATTGTTCGTGAGCACGTGGATGGTCTGGCCTTGCACCCGTGGTTGCAGATCTTCCCTGGATACTGCGTGAGCAACTAAGCCAACACCCACCTCGATGGCAGCCAACGCAGCTGTGTATGCGTTTACCTGTGTGCAAAAGCCTATAGTGCTATCGTACTCACGTACTCACGTCGGTTACCTTCACTGTTTGTCCAGCTTACGCCGTCGAGAACGCCCCCAATGCCGACCAACTGGTTCCTGGTGGAAGCGCTGGTGGCGATACGAACACCCGGCAACTGTTGACCTTGCACAGCTGCCTGCACAACATCGGTCGCGATGCTCGCTGTTCGCATTCTCGCGTCCCACGGTGCTGAGATGTAGGGCCGGGTTGTTTCTTTGTTCCCAGCCCCGTCAGAGAGGGGCATTGGGCCAACTCCGCTATCTTTTGCATGGGCGAGACAAATCTTCTGCATACCCGACGCCCGGTCAATCTTGCGAAAGGACATGCTGTGCAAGTCAACCCAAGTCTTCGCTACTTTGTGTAGGTGCCGTTGTTTGGTCGTGCGTAGATTAGCTTCCGCCTCCGCTATCGCGGTGCCTACTGTTTCAAAGCATCCGATCACCGCTTACCCTCCTATCCTTTGCCACTATCCGCTCGGACCCCTCTTGCGTGCATCCACACAGACGATATGTTGATCATTTTCTGATCAGTAGCATCGTGCGCAATATCATTCCCATATATTCTCCACATTCTGGAGGTAAGGACTGTATATATGTAGCCAACCTGAAACACTAGCGTATGATAAGCTGATAACAGCTGCAGTGTTTAGGGGCAGGAACCCAGTTTCACAACACACCCCCTTGCTGGCCGAAATGCTGCAGCGGAAATGCACATTCTATTGTGAGATCAAGGTCTGATGAGCCCTTGACAATCAATAAGCCCGAACAACGCCTTGAAGTTGGCATGCTTTGTTCGGTCGAGCGGTTTCGTCAAACCATCGGCCGCTTGGTGCTCCGTGGGAATTTTGACGACTTTGATTGCACCGCGATCTACTTCCTGGCGGATGTAGTGGTAGCGCACATCCATGTGCTTAGTCCTGGTATCGGCTCCGGGTGGCTTGCGGAGAAGGTCAATGGCCGGCTGATTGTCCTCATGGACGACGATAGCACCTTGCTCCTCGTCCAAGATCTCGGACACAAGACGGCGTAGAGCGGCTGCCTCCTTTGCGGCAACGCTCATGGCAATGTACTCGGACTCTGTAGTAGAGAGAGCAACAATGGATTGACGCCCAGACTTCCAAAAGACTGGACCGCCTCCAAATTTGAACAGTACACCGCACGTGGATCGGCGGTCGTCTGCGTTGTCGGCCCATGAGGCATCGACATAGCCTTCGAGCTGCAATGTGGGTTGACCATCATTGCCTCCAAGGCACAGCCCTTCTGTCTTGGTGTGGAGTAGGTACTCGGCACACCAGACAGCGGCATCAAAATGGTCTTGCGTAGGATTGGTCAGGTACATCGCGAGCTTGCTCACTGTTGTGGCAATATCCCCACGTGTAATCGTAGCTGGCCACATCATCGAGCCGACAAGCTCTTGATACTGATGGCGCAGCTTCTTCTTAGCGGCATAATCAGTCGGCGCCTTGCGTAGTTCGGTCCCGCTCTTCATTGGTGTCAAGCGCTTCTTGAGTACGACACCAAAACGTTCTGCCATACGTCCAATGTAGGCGTCCTGAACTATCCAGACTTTACGCTGCGACCTGTCGCGAATGGTCCTGCATCCCAGAAACCAGGTGACATCCCCGAGTTCCTTCATTGGAAACTTCTTGGCAAGAAGCCCAGCAATTTGATCAACTGTCGCATCAGACTTTGCAAGAAGCAGAAGATCGTCGACGTATATCAAGATGAAGGTGCCTGTGGCGGAATGCACAAACAGGCAGGGATCGCTCCGTAATGGCCGACAGCCAATGGAGCGCAGAAATGTTGTCAGCTCCTCATACCAGAGTAAGGGCGACTGTTTGAGGCCGTAGAGCGCACGTTGCAGCAGGCAAACGAGTTGCGTGCCGTCTGTGCCATACTCCTCAAACCCATGTGGCATCTCAACATAGATTTCATATTTCTTGATGAGAGCATTAAGAAAGGCAGTGACGAGGTCAAACTGCTTGCATTCGAGATCAAGCTTAGCAGCGAGCGCTAGCATGATTTTCACCGTAGCTGGTTTGGTAACTGATGCATAGGTGTCCTCGTAATCGACACCATGCTTTTGGGTGAAGCCACGCGCAACCCACCGTGCCTTGAACCGTGTGGGATTGCCGTCAGCATCAGCTTTTATGGTGAACACCCAGCGACCTGCGATGATGTTGGCATTGTGCGGTGTCTGCATCGGGTGAACAGATTTCCAGGTACTATTCGACCTGAGATTCCGCACCTCTTCCTCCATTGCCGCCAGCCATTCCTCAGATTGAGACGAAGCCATTGCCTCAGCATATGTCTTCGGGATGATGATATCCTTGACTGACAGGCTGGATGGTTGCAGTCCAACATTGCCTGCGACAGAGGTCATGTAGACTTGATGCAATCGTCTCACCAGATTCACATTGCTCCTTCGACCGAAGGACGTCTTGCCCTGGTCCATGTTGTCTTGAGCCTTCTGTGAATGCTGTGCGGGACGGCTGCTGCGGCGTGGTGTGGTTGAGGGCGGTTCATCATCAACCGTGGGAGGCTCAACCGCATCTTCAGTTTGCGGAGGTGAAGAACGGTGACCAGGATCCGGCATACCAGTGTCAATATACTCAGGTTCAGTAACACCTTGCGGTTCGGAATACGACGCAGGTCTAATCGGCACCAGTGGCTCTTCCATACCTACATCACCCCCTGAAGAGGCAATTGGTGCAGGATCATAGAGCTCCTCTTCTGGATCGATATAGCCATTGGAGTCTTCATCCATGTCGACGAGAGCATCATCATCGTTGGTGTCAAATCGGGGTTCCTCGAAAACCACATTACTCGTGCGCACAACCTTGTGGCGGACGGGCAGATAGACATAAAAGATGTTGTGGGTGCCACGCTCGTATCCGACGAGCTTGCCCACATCAACACGTGAAGTGAACTTGTCACCACGTGGTTTGGTCTCATCATAGACCAGGGCTCTGCAACCATAGGCTTTCAGATGGCTAAGGTGAATGGGGCCTTTGAAGTCGTCGCCAAGCTCTTCAAGCAGCTGAATCGCCGACTTGTAGTCGAGAGCGGGAGACGGTGTGAGGTTGAGAAGCATCACCGCAGTCCAAACGGCATACGGCCAAAGGTGCTGCGGCACTTTACCAGCGATCATCATGGTACGAGCTGTTCTCTCAACGATGTAGTTGGAGACCTCTGCACGTCCATTTTGTGATGAATTGTGCGCAGTAGTAGGCATCAGAAGGATGCCGTTCTTCTCACAGTAGGTCTTGACAGTGGCGAATTCGTTGCCGTTGTCCAGTCGCAAGCGTTTCACGCGGCTACCTGTCTGATTTTCGATATGAATGAGCAAGTGGACGATCTTTTCTCCTGCAAAGCTCTTCAATCGGTGAGTGAACTCATGGCGGTAAAGACTCTTGCCATCCGTGGCAATAGTGAGCCAATTCACACCGCCGATCCCTTCGTGCCGACTCTGGACAACGTCGATACTGAGTTCGTCGTATACGTGTGCTGGTCGAGGCACTGGGACACGCGACTTCTTGCGCTTAAATTTGCCTTGCAAACAAGCATCGCAGGAGCCATGATCGCAAGATCCGACAATGGTCACCCCCTCAACAATCAAATTCTGGAGAGCACGGTCAGAAAGATGACCGAGGCGTGCGTGCCAATCTTTGGCGGACGCGGCAGACGAGGATATCTTATGCGAATTAAGAAGCACCTTGGCTTGGCATTCTGAATCAGATGCATCAGAAGAATCACAAGGCACAGAAGTTTCAGCAGCTGGTGGTTCAGTGCGAACGAAGAATTGCTTCCTATGGGTACTATCGATGACTAAATGCGGTAGTCCATCGATGTCCTGAAGCGTAGCAAAGTGTAAAGCGCCGCCGGCAGCGGTACGCTTATACAACGAAAAGGTCTCACCGCTGTAATAGACCTTGTGCTTGGCACGCAGCACTTGCTCGGATATGATCTTCACCGAGAGCTGCGGCACGTAGAGCACATCAGTGAATGTGACGGGGGTAATGTTGCGGTCGATCCCAACGAGGGGTAAAGTGGCCTTGCCAACAGCAAAGCCTTTGAGTGGGCGGTTGTCCCCAACGACGACGCCAGAGTCGACAGCCGTGTACTCGTCAAAGTCGTTCAGATCATTGGTGATATGATAGACCGCTCCAGAATCGAAGCACCAGCTGTCTTTTGCTGATAGGCTTCGAGAAGCAAAATGTGTAGGCGTATACGGTATCTCGCGCATCGCCAAGGTCATGCCGCGATTGGCAGTGACGGCGCCCACAGCGCCGGTATTCTCAGTGCTCTTGACATGCTTATTGGGACCTCTACCCTCGGGAAACCCATGTTTCCGGTAGCATTTGTCCTCGGTATGTCCAGTCATATGGCAGTGAGTGCACTTCAAAGCCGCCTTTCCGGTGTTTTTCCGCTGGTGGCTCCTTGAAGGCGGTGACTTGAACGTGACGTTTACGTTCTTGTCCTGACGTCTCATCTCGGCGTCCTGGTCCAACAGATCCTTGATCAGACTATCGATGGAAGGTAGATGCTCATCGGCGGGTGCGGTAGCGGCAAGCGTGACCTTTCGAAGACTTTCACGCTTGATGTCTGCCCAGGTGGAGTAGAACGGCGCTACGCGGTTGATCAGGTCATACACACGAAGCTCATGGCCGAGAGCCATGTTGAAGTTGTCCATCTGCCGTAGAGTCTTCTGATACTTGTCGGTGAACACTTGCAGATCCCTGCCGCTGAACTCAAGGTCCTTCCATGCATTGTAGGCTTCGATACGCTGCGCCGGCCCTGAGCCTTCGTAGCGTTTGAGGTAGACCCACATGGACTGGGCATCTGTAAAGTCGACCAGATTTTCACCAATCTCGGGAACGGTCGCGGTCATGACCACTCTCGCGGCACGAGCATTCCTCGACTTCCAGTCACGGACTGCATCCAGATATGGTCTGTCGTCGGAAGCAACGATCTCGCCGTCGCCCGTGACAGGGGTCGACCTGGCAGATCCGTCAGGTCGAGGTTCGAGGCCAGTGACAATGTCCCGGCAATTGTACTCGTCAAGGTAGAATTGAATTTGAGTACGCCAGAACCTGTAGTTGTCTCGACCCTTCAGCTTGGTGAGTTTGCCCGATCCGGTGGATCCAGAGCTTTCCATTCTGGCTGGTGTCGAGTACCGAGGTGGCGATTTTTTGGAGCAAGTCGCGGCGCGCCCTTGAATTCCGGTAACAGAAGAGTGAGAGGGGATGAGCCGCAGCGCACCCTCAACTCTGACAAAATATGGAGTATCTCAATGAAGAGAACTCCCCCTGTGAAACAATCGTCGGAAACGACCACCACAAGGACAAAGTGTGGGGAATGATACAGAAGTCGTATATCTGCACGAATGCGTAAAGCAGCTCCCGGGCTCATAACCTGTTGATCACTTTCTGATCAGTAGCATCGTGCGCAATATCATTCCCATATATTCTCCACATTCTGGAGGTAAGGACTGTATATATGTAGCCAACCTGAAACACTAGCGTATGATAAGCTGATAACAGCTGCAGTGTTTAGGGGCAGGAACCCAGTTTCACAACACGATACGTAATCAACCATCGGCGCCACTGTGACCGTGAACAGCTTGCGTGTCAAGGACGGCGAGAGCCCCCGCGGCCGCTTCAGCGGCATGGCTGCCCATAGGCCTCGCGTGGCGGCCCAAGCGATGTGTTTCTTGTACCTGAGTTCCAAGTCAATTTCAAACCGAGGATCTTGACGCTGGACATAGGCCGTACTTCTTGCCCTTTGATCGTGATTGGCTCGTCCGAGGACTGTTGTCTGCTTCTGGTGAAGTGGATAAAGGACGCCTTTTCCCTTCGAAGGATGCCCCGCTCCTACTTCACCATCTCGTGGCCATTTGTACGACGGTGTTAAGACGGTCCAGGTTTTCCGCAGCGGTCTTACCCACCACTCACGCGGTATAATCACCGACGGAAACGACCGCACCGCTGTTCTGATCTATTTCCTGTTGCACCAGATATGCATTGAAAAACAGCAAGAGAATCGGCAACAGCGGGGAGCCTTGAGGAAGCCCAGGCTGGTCAAGCTCACTCAGTCCGAACGCCGGGCCATTGACGAAGATGGTGGCTGTGCGCAGCGAGCAGAAAGCATCGATCCAGTTCACCAAGCCCACCGCGATGCCGCGAGCCGCCAGCCGCTGCAAGAGTCTGTCTTTGCAGACCCCATGGTAGGCTCCATTCACTTCGACATTGATCAGACTCACGGCTTGCCTTCTTTGCCAGGCCGTGTGAATATGCTCCTGGGTGAAATAGCAAAGCGTGTTCGGCAGATCTCTTTTTCCTGGCGCCGAAGTGGTTGGTGGGTAGCAGTCCGTACTTCTGCACAGCAAAGGTTATTTTCTGTGCAATGACCGCCTCTAGCAGCTTACCCAATGTCGACAGCAGCGAAATGGGTCTCCTCACCTTCGCAAGTGCCTACTCTCCTTTATTTGGCTTTTCAAAGGAACAATATTGGCGGCCTTCCACTGCCATTGCAACTCTCCCCAGTCTATGGATGTCCGGAACAGGTGGCGGACACTGTCTTTGACCGCCAGCCATACTTGTCTCCATACGTCGGCTGGAAGTCCGTCTTCGCCTGCTGCCTTCCACAGCCTGGTCTTCATGAGACAGCTCTCAATTTCTTCTTCCGTCAGCTGCGGCATAGCAACAGCTGTCCTCTGCGGCCTGTCACATTCCTCCTCTATACCCTCGCAGCGGCGGAAAGAAGGTCGCAAGCAGCTGCTCAGCTTGATCTGCCGTGTTCTTCGTGCACGCGAAAGCGCCGAGGCTGATTTGCTTGCAAGATTATGGCGGAATCGCGAGCCCGATGGACTGGATTCACACGTAAACACGTACGGTATGAAAATCAGATTCACGCAAAAAGCTTAGGCTAGAGTGACTTGATAAAAAGGTGCCAGTAAGCCTATAAGAAAGAATCAGCTTTAGTATAGGCGATATGAGAGATGCGATATATAGACTCTAGGAAAGCTGTCATAAACGACTCGTGAAGTAGCTAATGTTCCTAGAGCGCGAGGAAGAACTCCCAAGCTTACGTCTAGGTGAGCTTTTTAATAAGCCAAGCGATCTCACCGAGGGCTAGAGCCAGAGGACGAAAGGAACAGGGAGGCTCTCGGCCGATGGTAAAGATATCGAGAATAGGAAGTGGCTATGGAGTAGATTAATAAGAGAAGATTATCTAACGGTGAGGTTCTTACTAAACGAGGATATAGCAGAAGTCGTAAAATAAAAAGATTTATAGTGAAATTTAACACAGGTCGAAGAATATTTCAGGTCGGTGAAGCTATTCAAGGAAGAATTGATAGTACTGTGTCACATGGCCGGCGGAGCCCCAGCCAGAGGCACCGAGATCGTGAGCGTCCAAGACGCCAATGGTGAAAGTGGAGGGGGACAGAGAGGAGTGTTCATCGACAATGGCATGGTGGAGCTGGTGACAGCATACCTCAAAGGGTACAGTAACAGCGGGAAGGCAAAGATCATCCACCGATATCTCCCGGAAGAAGTCGGGAGGCTGGTCGTCTACGACTCGTGGCTGGTGGAGCCGTTCGTTCAGATGTTACGATAGGCAGCTCAGAAAGAGTGTCACTTTAGCAAATATCTCTGGGAGCCACAGCCGGAACAGAAGTGGTACTGCCGGGTTGATGGGGTAGCAGGGGGGGACGACAGCGAAAACGGAGCGAGTAACGACGGCGGCAGGGAAGGCGACGACGACAACGAAGACGAAGAGGGAGAAGCGGAGGGGGAAGCAGACGGCGGTCACGAAGACGACATTGGCGCAGAGGAGATAGATTCGGCTGTACAAGGGCCAGGGGAAAGAGATAGGACGGGAAGAAGTTTAAGACTGGCGAAACGAGCAGCAGCGCCCAACGCACTGAACACAGACGGATTCTGGAACACAGAAAGATTGAAGAGGGTGATGAAGACAGAGCTGACTAGGCCCAGGCGGGATTTGTGGTCACCCCGTCATCGTGGCGGCAGCTTTATCCGGAGATCCAGAGCGTTCACTATCCGGAGGTAGGGGTGACGAAGCAGCTAGACAAGATATATTCCGGAATCAGAGCGAAGGATCAGCAAACAAAATCCGGCCATGGCTAGAGGATGAAGGAGCTAATCTACGGCATATTATCGACGGGGAACGCGTTTAGCACACAGTCGGAACAGGCAATTTTCCGAGAGGTGAGCACACCGTGGCACGGGTTTATACGGTGGCCGTTAGCGGTTACCGGGCAGACAAAAGACGCGGTGGAGTTCGAAGAGCAGTCGAGGCGGGTAGAAGAAGAGACGTGGTCAAAGCTGATGAGGGTTAATCTCAACTTCGCTATTCGAGAGATACTGGGCCCGAACGCGAGGTTTAAGGGTCTGTAGCTTGAAGGGTTAGAAGCGATCATTTCAGGCGAGCCAAGGGTCGTGATAATCATGAGGACAGGAGGGGTAAGAGCTTGATATTCATACTGCTCGTATTCTGCTCTTCGGGAGGGACGACGGTTGTTATGGTTCCGTTAATCTCGCTACGGAGTGATCTTGAGAGGCGATACCGGGAAGTCGGACTCAAGGCGGGCGGATAGCCAGACCAAGCTGCAAGACATGCCAGGATCGTGTTGGTGACTACCGACAGTGCCGTGACGAAAGCATTCGACAGATTCATTAACCACAAGCTCGCGACCAGACAGCTCGATGGGATCGTGGTGGACAAAAGCCAGGTCGTACTGGGTTCTTCACAGACGCGGGGGCCGAAAGTGCTCGAGCTCTGCGAGCTCGCGATAACAGGGTGCCAAATGGTGTATCTCACGGCCACGTTGCCATCCAAGGAAGAGCCCAGCTGGCTAATGGAGTTGGAGAGGAGGATATGGTGCGGATGATAAGAGACTCGACGACGAGAATGAACATCGCTTGTGAGACAGTGGAGTACAACAAGCAAAAGGAAGACGAGAAAGTCCCGGAGATGGTGCATCAGAAGCTGGAGGAGCATAAAGAAGGGCAGGATATAGTATACTGCAAGAGGGTTGAGCAATGCAAGAGGATTTAGTGTTCAGAGGTGGACAGGTCCATACGGGGGGGCACGAGCAGGGCGGCGTGTCGAGGGCGATGGGCGGGCTGGAGGGGGCTCGGTGGGTTGGCATGCGTTAGCGCGGCTGCAGTAGCGGATGTGGCTTGCCTCGAAAGCCCGGGACGGCAGGTTGCAGTCAAGAAGGTATGGAAGGTGTGAAGACGGAACAATTTAGGCAGGCGGTTACAGGTGGTTGTTTTCGGGTGCAGCCGTTAGCGGCAGATGTGGGGGAGCGAAGGAGAGCAGAGGTGCTGGAGACGAGGCCTCCGTGGTCTGAGATTAGCAGGCAGATAGGGGAGGGGAGAGACGACAAGTCAGTGAGGAGGGGTGCTCGAGGCTATGAGAATGTACTATGGCGGAAAGAAAGAGGGAACAGCTGCGGGGCGGCTGAGCGGCTACGGGCTTACGGGGCTGTGATGCTGCGAGGAGACCCAGAAGCTTGGGAGAGGGGAGATGGTGGAATGCCGCAGAGTTGGGATGCCGGGAAATCGGGAGGCCGAGAGTTCGGTCGCGAGGAGCGGAGGCGGCAGATGGTGCGAAAGCAATCAGGCGACAGGAAGATTTGGTAATTGGGAGAGGAATTAGGATGGAAATAAGAATGGGAGGGTCGGAAGAGCCGCAGCCACCGGCTCTACTTCCCAACAATCATCATCGCCTCCGCCTAAACAATGTCCGCCCTCCACGCCGTAGCGACCGCAAAGATCGCCTCTTCTCTACACAAGCTCGGCCTCCTGACACAATCCCAAACGCTATCCGCAGGCCGCATGCCAAGCTTCTCCCTCTTCCTGCCCCCTTCAACCTCCACCTCCACCTCACCCAGCAAGCTCCGCCTCGTCCTCACCTCCAACCGCCTGGGAGCCAACTCCCCTGCCCTCAGCTCAGCCCTATGCTTCGAGTTGCGAATCTTCACGCGCCGCCAGGTAGTCTACGCTCTAACAGCGCCGAACGTCGCCCGCGCCGTCAGCCAAACGCACGTCTTCGACTACCGCCGGGAAGAAGGCGCGGGGCATAGTAGGTTCGGCAGGCCGCTGAGGTGCGTTGAGGTGAGAGTCGTGGGCGCTGATAATAAGGTGAGTGAGCCAGTCGGCGAGCTTGTTGTTGCTGGGCCGGCGGTTGCGGGGGGTGAGTGAAGGAGTGCAAGAAGATTCAGGGTTAGGGAGGATGGGTGTTTGGGGTGTTCTTGAGGCGCTTGTTTAACACGATGTTGTGAGGTGAAGGAAGTGGTGGCTCGTGGCGTATAGAAGCTATGTGAGGACGAAAATCATGTCAGCGTTCCCTGTAGGTGGGTGAGAAAGAACAACGACGAGCATGTCGAAAACGTGAAAAATGATCCGATCACGACAGATCGAAGATTTCGAAGATTGATCTAAATTTGTTCCATACCAACATTCCGTTTTGATCTACTCCCAACCAGTCTTCGTCGCCACATCGTCCACATGTTTCCAGGCTCCAGCTTCCTTGAGAGGTACGACACACTCGTCTCCTAATTCCACAAAGCGAGTCCTTTCACACATCCCAACATACACGTAATGGGGTGACCTTCCTATCCCGATAAAGCAAATAAACCCTGGCCCGCGCCTGCCGGTTCACGCAGTCTATCCCAGCCCTCTTAAGACCCAACTCCTTCCCATCCCATGAGGGCCCAACGGTGCTGGCAATCGCGCACTTGGCCGTCGCGTGGGCCACTGGTTCGTGGGTCTCCCTTGCGCTCGATTTGACCACATCACACAGGTTTTTCTCTCCTTTCCCTCGCGACACGGCAGGCGGAGACAGCTGGGCCGCAGTGCAACGCTGCCTTCTTTCACGTCTAGAAGCACCAACAAAATCACGCAGGCCGCCACCCAATCGGGTTGCCCCTCCCGTCTCTATCCGCCTGCTCCAGTGCCGCGCGCTTCGTGCCCGCCGCCTGCCCCCTCTCCTCCGCCTGCGCGAACATCCGCATCGTGTGCTCGCAGATCCTCGGCCCCACATCCATGCGGCGGTACTTGCCGAGCACGCGCTCGTCCCCGGCGGGCTTCGAATCCCAGTCCAGCAAATACGCGCCGGAGCCCTTGACGTCGTCTGAGCCCTCCATAACGTCCAGAGAAGCTTCAGCAGGAATTCCAGGCGCGTCGCCGTCTGCGCGGCAGGCGGTGTCCTGCCATTTGCGGGCCGGGTAGACTTTGCTGGTGAGCTGGAAGAAGTGGCGCTCGCCGGACTCCTGGACGTTCAGGATCCAGGGGGCCATGACCGCGTACA
The DNA here is from genome assembly GCA_023621355.1 of Cladosporium sphaerospermum. Taxonomy (NCBI): domain Eukaryota; kingdom Fungi; phylum Ascomycota; class Dothideomycetes; order Cladosporiales; family Cladosporiaceae; genus Cladosporium; species Cladosporium sphaerospermum. The sequence goes on from JALZWQ010000044.1 coordinate 35,372, forward strand.
TGACCTTGACGGCGAGTCGGATGGGTCCGTTGAGCTGGCTGGCGATGCCGGTCTTGACGGTGCCCGGATAGGAGTGGATGAAGGTCGTGGCCGGGTAGCGCTTGGCGAACTCCTCCATGATGAAATCCGTCATGACGGTGCAGTGCGCGAGGCAGCCGTGAAGGGTGAAGTTGTGGCAGAGGTCGAGGTCGTCTAGGGTGACGTCGCCTTTGGAGCCGGCGGCGAGGACGCTGTTGACGCGGGAGAGCTGGCCGGCATCGGAAGCGGCGGTGAGGTTGGGCATGAGTTCGACGACAAAGCGCATGCGGGCGTAGTAGTTGACGGTCATTTTCTTGTCGAGCCCTTCGTTAGTTTCGCTGCGGCCTTTGAGCGTCATGTTGCCGGCGGTGAGGAAGAGGCAGTTGATGAGGGGTTCTTTGACGCGCAGATCGGCGCAGACGGCGTCGACATTGCGGATGATCGAGATGTCCTTTTGGATGAAAGTCGCTTTGCCCTGATGGTTGACTTCGAGGAGTTCGGAGATGATGCGATTAGCTTCTGATTCTCGCCTGGAGGGCTGACGTCAGGACGAGTTTGACTAGATATACCGGTTGCCACATGTGATTTGGACGAGAACTTCAGGTATAAGGAATCACTTACCTCCCAATAATATAGATCCTCGGCCTGACCGTCCGCTGAAACAGTTCCTTTGCCGTCGACTCGCCAATGCCGCCGGTGCCACCGACGAAGACGCCGACAAAGTCCTGGATCAGGTGGCCTTCCGCATTGCTGGCGCGCACGGATTCGATGGAAACCATTTTCAACGGACCACGTGAAAGCTCGAATTCAGTGCATCGACGGTTGACTGAGGTTACGCCGCAGTCCGGCGCCGAGTCAAGCACGGTGCGGCGGTGCAAATATCGAGCCCGTAAAGGCGAGAGGCGAGCAGGCGCGCGGAAGCGCTCGAAGGGTCTGTTTGTGGTGATGGCCTTGCGATGACTGCCCCGCGGTTCTGCCGGTCAGGTGCAGGTAGCGGCCGCAGCGACGTGGAAGGCAAAGGTCGTGTACAATACTGTAAAGAAGCACTTGTAGGCGAAGAAGCGAACCGGGGTGGTGGCGCTTGATCAGGTCGCGCCGTGGCTGCGTGGGCTGTGGTGAGCACAACAGTGGACGTTCCAGTAGACGGGGAGAGCAGCGCCGAGGCGGAGCGCGTGCCTAAGGGCGCGCATCAATCACCTGTGTACCTTGTAGTAGCCTGAGGTGCGAGCGAGATGGATAGATGTGCGAGCGGCAGTGCGGAGGGCGGGCTGGCGAGCAGGTCTCAAGACGGGTTGTTGTGCCTCGCGCGCCTCTTAACACAACGATAGCGGGATGCAAGATTTTTTTGCCTGCGCCTTATCCGGGCGGTCATGTACGTAGGCATTATGCAACCGGCCACGATGCCATTTGCGCCACACCCGACAGCTTTTCCGCGTCTCTGCTTTGCATCAGCCCATGATCGCGCTCGGAGACAGCTCCGAGCCTTCAGAGAGGCGCGGCGCGCGATGGCAACCATGCACGGCGTCTCAATGAAAAAGCGTCCTTGACGGCAAGCATGGATTTTCGGAAGAGCTGGTCGACTGTCAACCTCGGCATGCAAGCGAACACGCAGGCGCTGCTGTTTTTGTGCGGCTTCTACGAGCAGTTTTCTGGTCTGCGTATAAGTAACTTTTGGGTGAAGTCAATCGCAGGGACGTGGTGCAGAAGCAGATGGCGAACGTTGCGGAGAAGGCACGCCAGCACTTGAACAGGATTTGAAAAATTGATAGGGAAGCTAGAGAGGTTTTCATCGAGGATGTTGGTGGGGTTTACCGGGGGCCTTTTGCCAGGTTTGGGGGAGAAGGCGGTCAGGTGGGAGGTCAGGGCGGGTCATCGTGGAGTGGAAGCACGGGCGAGGGCTTCTCCGTGACAGGAGCGAGAGGGTTGAATTGCAGGTGAGAGGGCGTCTGCAAGACCGCTATTTGCGAATTCTCGGAAGTCTTGATTAGGGTTTGGTGGCAATCAACCCCGTCTACGCAAGTATTGAGCTGCGAGAAACCGTCAAGACAGCTGAAGCTGGTATCGCCATACCACACATTAAACGTGTGGCTTCACTAGCGCTCAGTGCCGAACGGCCCGGAGGCCGCCCGAGCCCGACCCGCTGACAATGTTGTTTGTTCAGGAAGCAGCTCTCTCGATCCTGCTGGTCACAAGACCCCGTAGAAGAAGTGCCCGCAAGAGAGACCAGACTCATCATTTCTCAGCCTCACAGCAACACAGCCGTCGTCCTCAGCACAAGCTCGCGCTCTGGGATTCTCACAGCAGCAAACGCGACACTCGTCTCCATCGGAAAAACACTTCAAAACCACGCCCCACTCACTTCCCTTCCCACCTCCTCACAAACTCTACAACCGCCGCATCGACCTCCTCCGGATGGCTAAAGCTCAAGAAGTGCTCCCCGCCCTGCACCACCCGCAGCCTCGCCTCCGGCGCATTCACGAACCACCCAATGTCCCGCTCCGCATTCTGCACCGAGTATACCGAGTCCGCCGTCCCGTGCAGCCACAGCACCGGACACCGCACATCAAACAACCTGCCGTGCAAGCCGTCGCGGTCCCGCAGGTTGATGGCCGCCATGCGGGCGCGCGCGCGGCCCCGAGTCACCCCTGCAGGACTGGATAACCTCCTTGCGCCAGTAGGTACGGTCGGTGGCGGAGATGTCGGCGCCGAAGCCGAGCGTGATGAGGTGATCGGCTGTTTCATCGGAGAGGGCGAAGGAGGGCGTTGGGGCGTTGGTTGTCAGCGCGTCGATCGTGGCATCCAGGTTAGAGGCGGCGTTCCAGCACCCGAGCGAGCGCGAGGTGTCGGACTCGTAGTCCATCGATGTGCCCAGGAGGATGATGCCGGCGATCTGCGGAGTGGTGGTGGTTAGTACGGTCGAAGAGATGTTTTGCTCGACCAACCGGTCAGATCGGATATAGAGAGAGAGAGCTTAGGTACTCACCTTCTCCGGCGCCAACAACGCCATCCTAGCCGTGACCCAGCCGCCCTGGCTCGTCCCCAGCACGTACACCCTCCCGCCCTGTCTGATTTCTCCGCGCCGCTCCAGCGCCTCCACGACCTGCAGATTCATCGGCGCCGTGTCCCAGTACGTCCAGTTGCCGGCCGTCTCGGCGCGAGTCTCGCCATGACCGAGCAGTTCGATGGCGACGAGGTTGACGGTGTCAGTGAGGTGCTTGTTGGCGTACTGCAGGCCGTAGAGGTTGGAGTTGGTCAGGAAGGAATTGACCATGATGAGGGTGGGCTTGGTGGCGTCGAGAGGCGTATTGGTTTGGTAGGCGGCGTCGATGCCACCTAGGTGCGGCACGCGGACGTGGCTGCGGCCGGGCATTTTCTGATGCTGTCTGATGGTCGGGTTTACGGGTCTGTTGGCTAAGACTTTGTGACCCTGGTTTATATTGGGTAGGCCTGAGACAATAGCACGGTACAGATGTTGGTGTCAACGATTAGCGTATCTCCAGGTCTCCCTCCCTCGCTGGTGAGCTCGATCAGCGGAGGGTGATGTCATAGATCTGTCACGGGTCACAACTTCACGTATGAATGATAGAGATATACAGCACTTGTACTAATCCTAATGTCTCTAAGCAGATATGAAATGGCTTCTCTGCTGACGAATCAGGATGGAAAGGGAAGATGACGAAGGATGAAACTTACCTTGACGTTCGACGCCTGAAAGCAACGGTCTGATCGAGCGTCGCGGATCAATGGATAGCAAATGAACATATTTCTGCCATCTTACTCGCCCAATATCGCTGCAGATACTAAAGCAGTTCCACTAATTGTTCTTGTTATCGCTTAGACACTATTCGTCTGATAAATCGAGGCCAAGCATATCAATCGCATGCCGCTCATCTCCGACACGAGAAGACGACGGTATCTGCGTATTGCTGTTGCTACCTAAGGTCGAGTAGTTCAGTGGCGTATGACAGTCGATCGAAAAGTAGTCACCTGCAAGGGCGGGATCCCAGATGGTCACCTCATCTAGAAAATACTACCCGCCCGGCCCAGTGCTTATGTATTGCAGAGCGGACGAGGTGCCCAAGTTTCACAGACGTGTGGTCGGACATGATGGAACAATGAGATTACAACAACAATAGCCACAAGCCACCACCTGCGCCTGTGATGAGCTGACTCCGCTGTTGGCTCGGGAGGTGCGTGCATGGACATGCGTGTGGCCTATGAATATCGTCTGTATTGCTAGCACAACGCACGTCGCTTCTGAAAGAATACCACTTCATCCACGTGCATGAGCTCTTCTCAATGCAAGTACTGCATTCCGTTTGTGGTAGGCGGGGCCAGAGACGCCGCAAGTTCCTCATTTGCGTCGTCTAATATATCACAGAAAGGTATAAGTAAGCCAGGTTGCGGCCTACCAACTTCCCTTCTCCTCCCCACCTCAAACGCCCATTTGCCACCCTCCTTATCTCTTCCAACCCGAACGTCTATCATCTGCGCCTTCGCGTCGCGCCTGCCAGACAAGACGACATCCACAAGTCCAGAGGGTGGGTTGGCGGTGATGGCCGACGAACTGCGTGGCAGGCACGGCCATTCCATCGTTTCCCACCCGTCGTGTCTTCGAGGCGGGGCAACAGAGCGCAATTACGTCAAGGAAATCGCGGGCAAGAGTAACGCCCAGGACAGGTCTTACCGTCATCGAACCTCCAGCATTACATAGGCCCTCGCCATCTTTGCGACCATCTCCCTATCTACACTCAATCGGCCCTTTCACTCATGAATTGAGATAGTCGCAAAGAGGCTTCAATAAAACCCCCGTTTGAGATTGCAAGACGCCTTGAAATATCTCTTTGAGATCTCGTGTCCAGATTGTATGTTTCCTTCGACTCGATTCGCAGCAACCGAGGTCCGCAAGAAGCTGACATCAATCGACAGTCATGACTCGTATTGAAAAAGTTGAGATAAAACGTGCTGCCGTTCGTCTCAAATAGAACCAGAAGAGCCCAAGCTTGCAGCAAGACCTCGGTTTGCGGTGAGCGTCTGGCCTGCAAATTGTCTCCTCGCCCAAATCAGAATGGCATTACCCACAACCTGTCCAGTGATACGACATTGAACGCACGATTTCGTGGCCGGAACCTGAGGTAGCTCGACTTGCTAACGTCGGCCTTAGCGATTATTGCGACCTATCCATTACTATTGGTCTCATTACTCCGGACGATAATCATGAAGAGGTCGAATTAGCGAGCCTGCGTTTTTATCTGACTCAGATCTCTGGTGGGCGGGCCATAACGACAGGGCAGGACAATGCGAGACGGAGAGTCATTCTATGGCCTGCCTACAGAGATCTTACCACCCGAAGCCTTTCCGCCACTCTGAGACGGTCGTCATTCGAAAGCCACAGAAGGCAGCATACGATATAGCAAAAGCATACAGGCCTATAGCACTACTGAACGCGATTGGGAACGTGCTCGTGAAGGTCGTTGCCCGGCGTATGTTGGCGCCAGCGAAAGAACACTATCTACTGCCTGCCACACAGATGGGCGCTCGGCCGGGGCGATCAACTGCCAACTGCGCTGGAAATGCTCACACAGCGGATCCGGGAGGTCAGGGCGAACGATCCCACATTGGCGTCGTGCATCCTCAGTCTCGACATCTCTGGAGCATTCGACAACGTCTCCCACGATAGCTTGCTCCACAACATCAGGGACGCGAGGCTGCCGCGTTGGGCGGCCGAATACATCTGCTCTTCTTTGGCTAATGGAACCACGATTCTCACGCTAGGTACGTACGAGGATATTATCCAGTTAACCACGGCGGGCATCCTACAGGGCTCGACCCTGTTACCAGTCCTCTTTCTCTTCCTTGCCTCTACCCTCCTCCCACAGCTGAATGCTGGAGCGACCACCGAATCGGCTTCGTGGACGACACCAACATAATCACATTCAGGTCGGGTTCCGGAAAGGGCAAACGAGATGTGCATGGCCTGGGCACGTACACACGGCGCAACCTTCGCAACCGAGAAGCACCCGCTGATGCATTTCACGCGGCGCCCCAAAAGATTGAAGATGCAGGCGACCGTACGGATACCCGAATTCCAGGACGGTCCACTTCCCGTGATGAAGATACTCGGGAACCACCTCGGTTCGAAGCTAAAATGGGGCCATCGCGTCAACCTGACAGCAGCCAAAGGCCGCATCGCACATGGCGTCGATCACTCAGTTGACCAAGAGCACATGGAAACCCCGTTCACCAAGCCCAGGCAGATCTACGCTGCTGTTGTACGTCCAGTACTTTCTTACGGGTGCTCGGTGTGGTTTTCGCTCGGAGACGAACGAGCTAACCGAAACAGACTCATCTATCCACTCACAGAGCAGACAAGTGCCTCAGAACCATTAAAGGTGCATACACGACGACAAATGCCCAAGTTCTAGAACACAAGGTGAGCATCGCACCCCTGGATCTTCACTTCAAAATGCTGGCAATCAACCATGTTCAGAGAACAGAACACCCTATGGGCAACTGGGCTGTGAAAGAGGCTGGTTGGTCTATCGATCGACGGGCTCAACGCCACTTTCGGACGGTGGGTTGTAATATCTCTACAAGACACATCGACGAATCTCGAACAAGGGCTAGGTCGATGCAACAGCGGTCGTGCCTGCCTGCACTCGGCGGGAGTAGAACTGACGGGAGTAGAACGGCTACGAAAAAGGAGCTCGAAGAGACGTGGAAAGCCAGGTGTGAGTACCAGCAACAAACGTGTGCGGTGGTGAATGACAGCCAACTATCGGTTGCAGTGCGCACAATATGGGCTCGAGGATTGCGGACAAAGGAGAATCTGACGAGGGCCGAAAGCACGGTCGCAACGCTGCTACGGACTGGACATTTCGGTCTGAACGACTAGCAATATCGAAGGCGTGCCCGGATACTCAAAGCCAGACTGCGACTGCGGCTGGCCGCGACAGACTCCAAAACATATCCTTCTGTTTTGTCCTGCCCACACGGCAGGGCGGGCAAATATTATGATGGTTGTGTCGGGAAGTGTGGGCGGGGTGCTTGAGTCTGCAGTAATGAGGACTTGCAAGTTACCGCCTGAGCCCGAGATGACGACTGCGATCTTCACGGGAAGTCGACATGTTTGGGCGGAGAGACGGGCGCAGGCCGGCGGCCTTCGGATCTATAAATGTCCCAAGTCATGGACGGGTAGCGATCTTCCCCGCCAGAACTTTCCGTGGCCGGCCGGCTTGAATTGTACAAGCTCTGCGGTCCGTGCCGTGTCTGGAGAGCCGCCCGACAGGTCCGATGTCTCAGGTACCTAGTGGTGGAGCGGGCTGTGACACCATAGGGATCAATGACGTGCACCATCGCTAATGGTGCGTAACAAACAGACGAGGGAGCACGAGGATGTTGCTATGTCGTTCTTATTGCCGATTTCGTATCTTGTAATCAATAACTCAAGCATCCTCCATCTCTTCTTCTCGCCAATTCCACTCAGAAGCATAAGTTTCACTTCCACATTTTCTTCCATCTAATACAACATGTCTTACTTCACTCCTCGCAACATGCTCCTCGCCGCTGGCGGTGTCGGTGCTTTGGCAATGCTCTTCCCCAGGACTGCGAAGAAAGTTTCACCTACAGAGTATGCCTCGATGGCGATGACAGCAAGAGCAATTCTGTTTTGTTGACGCGACAAACAGCAACATCTTCGAGACACAGGGTGTGAGAAACGTCGGCTCTAGATATGCTGCCCAAGGTGGCTCTAACACCCACTTGCCCGCCGTGGCTACTCCCTTAGGTGAGTTGGTATCAAGACCGCCGCTTCTAGCTCTTCCGTACTCGCACGGAGTAGTGTACAATATTCTGTTTTTAAGGTATCGAATCTGACTAGAATATCGCATCAGGCAACCCCGACAACACGATCTCCAACCAGGAGCATGCTAAGGGTATCTCAACATCGGCCTTCGAAAACACGCAAGCCGATCAGAAAGTTTATCTTCCAAATGCCGCAGCCTCTCAATATTCAAAGGCTCACTACGGCAACGAGAAGGGCAAATAAACAAGGCCCTACCTTACTTTGTTGTGAAACTGGGTTCCTGCCCCTAAACACTGCAGCTATTATCAGCTTATCATACGCTAGTGTTTCAGGTTGGCTACATATATACAGTCCTTACCTCCAGAATGTAGAGAATGCATGGGAATGACTTTGCGTACGATGCTACTGATCAGAAATTGATCAACATACTTTGCCACATCCTGAACGATTACCGAGCGAGAAAATGCACATATACACGATGTACGATTAGGATATTCACATGTATACTTCTTTGTCATTGCAAATCTCGGTATCTGTACTCCTTGTCTTGGCTCGGAACTTTGAAGAGCTCCGAATAGCAAAGAAAAGAACAGCGAAGGTTTGATAGTGAGTTCATCAACGCCGCGCACTGCCGTAACTGTTAGTGGAGTGCTGCTTCGATGCGTTGTACAATACAAACACCGTTTGCCACCATGAGAGCCACATTACCCACCAACTGTCAGCGTGCCCATTGGTACCATTCTCGAATCCTCTACATGATCCTTGCCATAATTTTACGACCTTGGTGCCCTCGGGGTCAGCTTTCCCATTTTCCGAGGCAATCAGCTCCTCCCCTACAGCTCTCGCCGATGCCCCGATTGCTTCATTCAAGCTAAGGTGGCCTCCCTATGTATACATTGCCAGACCTACCCTCGGAAGTCGTTGCAACGTACGCCCACTCAGATTCAGTCCTTAGCATTCCTGTGCGAGCCCCCAAATACGCTGAACGGGATGAATTGGATCCCGACATTGAGCCATCAGCGTACTCGCCAGGGTAGGGATGTCATGCTCCTACGCTTGCCCTTCACGATTTCGTATCGCAGACCGTTTGGGGCAGGAATAGACTCACCCTGAATTGGAGTCTCGCTTATGGATGTGCGCGTGGCGCCGCTCTTGCGAGTCCGAGGTGACATGTAGTATACTTGAGCTGCCAGTACCTGAGACTTAGTAGTATACACAGGAAATCGACTCCTCCAAAGGATCGACTCCACTTTCACTCCTCTCCCCTCAAAATACTGTCTGGGCACTGGGTTGCGCTATTTCTCGCCTAGGTACTATAGCGCAGAAATTCCGACTCGACGCTATTGCGACTGGGCATCTCGTGCCTTTCGTTAGTGCAAGGTACTCAGCTCGCCACTCGCCACGCCTGTGTTCCGCTTTCCACATCTCTTGCCTACGCACTGAGACCACATGCTGAAGTTCCTGGTTCCCTAGGCTCCCGTCACGGCGCTACCCGCAGCTCCTGGCGCCCTGCATATTGCGAGGCTCCAAACATTGATCCACTACTTGACCGTACTCTAATCTGATAAGATTTGTGATCTATATACAGCATGTTGGGTCCGCGCCGAAGCAGCCCAGGATGTTCCCGACCGACGCGTGTAAAGCGTGATGGTGTCGTGATTGACGCGTGCATCTTTGTTTACCCCGTTTTCCTGAAACACCACCATGCTTTCTTGGAGACCATTGTCTTTCGCAGTTTTTCTCAGCTATTCTGCCGAACTGAAGGAAGGCTATGCCGCGTACTCCGCACGCATATCCTCGCGAGACTCTTGATGGGGTATGGTTCGAGCTCTGCATATCGCTGCTAGACCGCGATCTGAAGGCCGATCTGTTCGACAGCGTTATCGTTGGGTTTTTAGCTGTGCTTGGCATTGATCCTTCAAAGAGGATATTTAAAGAAGCTTGCCACTTGACATCCAGTAGTCCATCAGGCTTCTTCAAGATTGTAACGATATTGATAATCCGGAAAGCTGTCATTGACGGGAGAGACAGCGAGATGTCAGAGCCTGCTGATCTACTTGACGGCACGCTGGATCGCTTCTTGATCATTGGCGTACGGTCACCTTTGCGCTGTGTTGATCAGCTACGTATGTACGAGAAGAAAATTCGTAATTCAACCACTTGTCTGGGCTACGTCTCCTGGTCACATGATAGCCTTTCAATATTTTACAAGGGCATACGCGATCTGATTTCTGCTTGACAGTCAGGTCGACACAGTACATACCGAATTTGAAGGGCTCTTGCTCCTCCATCCTGAGGAGACGCGGGAAGACTTAGGCACTCGATTTTGGATGCATCAGTTTGTTGATACTCCTACGGAGACCCAGAGCGAACGCAGCTACCTACGCCACGCTCAAAACATTGAAGGGGTCGTACCAGATCGACGTGTGTGCTTCTGAAGAGAGTTCTGAATAACGAGTGGCTGCAGGACGAGTTTTTATGCTCAGAAAGTACGGCAGCGGATCCGAATTGGAATCAGAAAGCGTGTGAGAACAACCTATAGCACGTAGATCCGTTGAGACGTCCACATTTTAAACCGTCTTCTTGGTCAGTATGAGTCGGTCCTGGACTTTTCAATCCTCATCAGGGGGTTGCTGAGCTAGTCGTTTTGCTCGCTGCCCCAATTCGAAAATCGAAAGATCACGCGAAGATTACGCGGTTCCCTGAATCTTTCAGATGCATTACGCGCCTGAGAATCGTGTTTACGCTTGCTTGTCCGGTCCGTCTGGGTGAAGTGTGGTTAAAGCGGTTTGGTTGTTCGTGAAAACGTGGATGACCCCGCCATTTGCTCGTGGTGACAGTTCGTTGCGTTCATGGCCCGGGCGATTGTACCAGCTGCGACCGTATGCGAGGCCAGCGCAGCTGTGTGCGCGTTCACTCGCGAGTAATTGCCTATAGTTATGTGGTACTCCAGTAATTCGATACAATCGCTCATCCGGCCAATTACTTTAATAGCGCCGCCATTGCCAACCATCTGGGTTATTGCCGACATGCTGATGGCAACGCGGATGCCCCTCGTCTGCGGAGTTTGTGCGGCTTCCTGCACGCTGTCATCCACGCTATCGATTATACCGAGTCTCGAATCCCACGGAGCGGAGATATAGGGTCGGATTGCTTCCAGCTCCTAAGGCGCACCCCAGGCACACTTGGCGATCTTTCAGATCGGCGATACGAATCTCCTGTACGCCGGACGCGTGGTAAATTGTGCGATAGGATGTACGCCAGGCATGCTGTGCAGATCGATCCACATTCCCAGTGCTGTGCGCATATACGGTTCGCTGATTGTGTGTAGGTTAGCTTCCGCCTCCTCTACCGCCGTGCCTACCGTTCGAAAGCAGCCGATCACCTGGCCTAAGATCTTGACGCTTGGCGTGGGTCGTACTTCTTGCCCGTTGACGGTAATTGGCTTGCTCGTAGACTGGTCGCTATTTCTAGTGAAATGGATGAAAACGGTCTTAGCCCCCTCAGAGGACGCACCGCTCTTGCTCTCCCACTCCGTAGCTTGCTGCACGATTAGCCGAAGACCATTTTGATTCTCCGCAGCGGTCTTGACCACCATGCTCGCCGTATAGTCATCGACAAAAGCGATCGGCCCCCCGTTCTGGGTTGATTCGTTGCTGCATAAGATCTGCGTTGAAGAAAAGGAACAAGATCGGTGATAAGGGAGAACCTCGCGGTGGTCCAGTCTGCTCGAGTTCGCTCAAATCGGACGCCCGGCCATTTACTACGATCGTAGACTTACGTTCAGAGCAAAAGGCGTCGACGCAGTTCACCAAACTTGGCGGGATGACTCGCGCCGCCAATCGGTGCAGCAGCCTGTCCTTGCAAATACCCTTGTACCCCCATTGACATCGAACTGAGAAGGCTCCATACTTTCTTGGTCCGCCACGCGTTGTAGATGTGCTCTTGAAGGAGGAGCAAAGGCCTGTTCGGCAGATCTCTGTTTCGATACGACAAAGTGGTTGGCGGGCAGCAGAACATAAGTCTCCACCGCAAATGATATTCTTTCCGCGATGACAGCTCCTTAGCAGCTTGCCCAGTGTTGACAGGAGTGGAATTGGTCTCCACGCCTTCGCCCGGGTGCAATCGTCCTTGTTAGGCTTCGTCAGGGGTGTTTGCGATCTTCCACTTTGGCTCAGCGCGCCTGGCCCGTTCGTGTGTTGAACTGCCGGAGTTTGCATCACTTGCGGGGTCGATCCATAATGCTCTGCTTTTCCCAGAGCAATGACGTAAGTCATGCCTCCATCGTGCCGAGGGTTGGCGCTGCGCCCAATGAGATGAGATTCAGGGATTTCACACGCGTGAAGGCGCAAGCGTAGAAGTTTTAGCCACTCACTCAATCCTCTAGGAAAATGGTTTCAATATGGTCCATCCTGCCATCGGCGTATATTCTCAAGTGCTCATTGAAATACTCACTGAACAATCATATTTGGATGCTCCCTCCGAAGACGGATTTGCCAGAAGATGGCGGGCAGCGGCAAGGATTCCAAATCTGGAACGCTCGAGCCAGAGCCTTCGAACTTGGAATCAGCGCACTCGCACAGACAGCATCTGCCGCCTACAAAATCTAAAAGGGCGCTCACCAAAGTCGCATGTGTCGCATGCCAGCGTGGCAAGGTCAAGGTATGAGTTCACTGTAATTCTTAACTTCACTACTTTTTCTTGTAAAATGAATGCGCTAATAGACCTTGAGGCAGTGTGACGGTGCCGTGCCTTCTTGTAGCCGCTGCGCGATCAAAGGTGCCATATGCAATTACGATGTGGAGCCGAATGTCGCTCGTTCCACATCATTACGTCGACGGCATGATGCTCTCCAAGACGAGGTCGAGCAGTTGAGGCGTTTCATCGGACTTGTTCATGACTGTTCAGACACCGAAGCTATGGAGTTGTTCAGACGAGTTCGGACCACAATTGATCCCTCTGAAGTGGTCAAGTCCTTTTCCGCCGTGAGGGATGATACCAGCACCCCGGACGTGGACGAACCTGCTTCCAATACCGACGAAGGCAGCATTTTACCGTCGGCTCTGCCCGTCACGAGCTTCGGAAAGGGTGCTAAAGCGCAACTGGAGCAAGGGTCGCCGACAAGCGCTCAGCATTCTTCTCGGTCTTTGACGGTTCCGCATAGAATTGTAACCTGGCCGTACATATATCAAGGCCTTACCAGCTCCGGGATAGCAAGCGCTTTAGACCTGCAGTATCTCTTACAGGAAGGTACGGCTTGGTTCGTTAAGGGAGATATTTGGAAGCACCCGGATCCGTTACCGCCCAATATCGGTCTCTACAGTACCGTTCTGGGTGCTGAAGCCGCAAAGCCTGGCCGCGCCCATTTTACTTTCTTTCCAGCTCTCACAGTACATCAAATACAGACGTACTCTGATGCGTACTTTGGCACTTTCAACACACTTTACCCTCTGCTGGACGAAGAGACTTTCAAGAATGAAGTAATTGCGGTCTTGCTTCGGGATGGTTTCCAAGACGGCGACTTTGGTGGTGTTCTTGCGCTTCTGGTATTTGCGCTCGGTCAGGTCGCCATGGAAGGTGTAAATGACTGGCCGGTCGGATTCGTTGGCGACAGGCCAAGCGGCTATCGCGGCGGTTCACTCGATCACCCACCTGGCCTTCCCTTTTTCAATGAGGCTCGCAGAAGGCTGCTTCGTATCGACGCATTGCAGCCTGGAAAAGGTGCAGATCATGCTTCTGCAGGCTACATACTACCAGGCGGCTGCCCGGCACCTTGACTTCTGGCGCTCAACGACAGCAGCATCTTCCGCTTGTCAGGTTCTCATACGCTGTCGGTCTATCGAGTGGTCGTCTCCAAACGGTGACCTGATCAAACGAGCGTACTGGAGCTGTGTTCTTACTGAAGAACTTTTCCACCTGGAGCTCGATCTGCCACAGACCGGGATCTCGACCCTGGAAGATGATGTACCGTTACCGCGCTTTCACATTCTGCACAATCATCGAGAAAGATTCACTTCACGATTGTTCGATGATGCTACTCTGGCAGAGAGACTCAACTATCAGGGACAGCATTTCTTAGCTATGATAAGCCTCCGCCGGGTCATTGCGACGATACAT